>JBBBDQ010001209.1:1727500-1747500 GCA_037127315.1 Ascarosepion bandense
AGTATTGGATTAGATAGAGATGATGGCTTACTGTCGCAAAATGCTACAAATTCAGGAAAAAAGTATTTTATAATTATATAGCCACCACTGTTTTTTACCAACTGTTTTCTTTTATTTTAGAAGCTTATTGAGGTTTTTTTTGTTAGAAATTGGTTGTAGCGTAGTTTTTGATTAACTTTAAATCTTTTGTCATTAAATATTTTGTCATTAAATCTTTTGTCATTAAAATTGTTCTGTGGAAACCAGAACAAGGGAAAATTTTGTGAGAGCAGAGTGTGGTAGTTGCTGTAGGGTATACCCATTCAAGCATTGAAATATCTACAAGTCTGTCTTGCGACATACACCCTTACATAGTCGTGATGGAAAAGAACTCATTTTCAATTTAGCTGAAATGTCCGTTTCAAACATCGAAAGGCAGTTAAGATATTGATTTTCTAAATCTTAGCAACATGTTTCGTCGATATCTTGGTTTATTGTTTATGATGAAAATCCGAGTCTCTTCATCGATGTCGGAAAATTTCCAGGGGCGTGGTTGATTTTGGTTTAAAATAACTCTAGCAAATCATTTATTTGACCCTCCAAAGAGCTAGATCAAAATAACAAAAAATATTCTGTATGTATTGTTGAAGTTCCGACGATTATTCATTTCTGAAATTCATATAGGATCAAATGACGAAAGTGTAGTTACCATTCACCAACTTTATCGCAATCATCTGTAAAAAAAGTGCGTCAACATTTAAAAAATCTTACTCGCAATTGAACGATGAAAGTTTTCTATCTAGAAGACACAAGATATCGGCATCAAAACAAATACCAGTGTAAAGTTCAAGGCATTTTTATTTACAATGCAAATCGTGAACGAACATTTGCAATGATCTCATATATATATATATATATGTGTGTGTGTGTGTGTGTGTGTGTGTGTGTGTGCGTGTGTGTGTGCGTGTGTGTGTATGTATATATATTTGTATGTATGTATACATATATATGTATGCATGTATACATATATATATATATAAAGAGACTGAAAGATAGATAGATAGATAGATAGATAGATAGATAGATAGATAGATAGATGATTGACTAAGACGATAATGTTACATTGTCAAGACTTATATTTATCAATCGACAAGATCTTGATAATGACTTAAAATGTCGAAGATATATGAAAACAAATCACAAAAAAACAAACATAAAATGTATGAACTTTGGTCAGTTTATTTAAAATATTGATTTCTAAGAATTGTATTTTATGCCAAAATATGAAAAATACAAAAAAAATTAATCATATAGAATATTTCGAACTTTATTATTCACGTGCGCCTTGTTTGTTTTTATTTTAACGAATCTACTTCATAGAAGGTTCAGTTGGGCATCGAATGTAAGAAAAAGAGCACCATTATGCTATTCACTCGGCCAAACATTTGGAAACGTCACTACTTAGAAGCTTAATTTCAGAATTTCAGAATCTTTAGGCGTCAATCTTTGGACATCGCAGACGAAAAGTTTTTGATGATATATCTAGTCAATATCATTGTGCTTGGAGAGATCACTTCTGATAGCAAATTTATTCCTCCGTTCATCTTCTCAGAGGACGTCAGACTCACCACCCAGTTCGAAATCAATTGACCTGAACAATCATATCTTGACTCATCGGACATAATGTTTTGATGCGAAGAAACACTCAGTAATAGTTTTAATATCTTCACAATGAATAAAAACTTTTCTTTCCGAAAGAAATTTCGTATGATCTGAAAAGTCATTGAAATACAGAGCAAAGTGTGGATAGTAAGGATGATGAAGCAAAACTTCGATATGTTACCCAATTGTTTCCTAAATGACTGATTATATGTGGATTTAAAACGCGCCATTACTATTCACTGGTAGCCAGTGTTATTCCTTAATTAGTTATGCAATGCTATCTTTTCATTTGGCGACAAGCTTTTATTCGTATATGTTTTTCTTTATAGTTGAGCATTTCATGGTATGTGACATCCATTATTTCCCACATTCACAAGACTTAACTTTTGGGGTGTAAGTCTCATTCTGGGATTGGATTATTATTTTTCATTTTGTGATAACAGTTTTCGTTTCGTTGTGTATGATTATAGTTATTATACTTATTATAAATTATAAAGATTCCACTCGTAAATAGTTTGGTAGCACGTCTACTCTTCAATGATGAGCGAAGAATCATTTTTTTAATTAGATGAAATACAATCAGATTATGAAGGACCTATTGACCAACTTTAGACACCTTTCTGATTTCATGAAGGTCATTTATGATTAACGGATGACTTAAACTGTTTTGTTATACTTTGTAGAAGCTGTTTAGGTATGGCAAAGTTATTATAGAATCTACCGTCTTAATGGAGCGTGTAGAAAATAAAAAAGACGTACAAGCCCATAAATGCGCATGCGTATAAAGGTTACAGGGAATATAATAAAATATTTCTTAGGTCCTGGAATTTATATACTTGTTTAAATTTGTGGTTTCATGATTAAGACTTAAAGACAAAAAAATATATGTTTTATTGTAATATATTTGTAGATTCTTTGAACTATAATATAGTAAAGTGACATGAGTCCAACGATTAATGATGATGTTTTATTTGTGTGCAACTTTTAAAGAAATTCATGAGTAGAATTTATATTATAACTTTTGGTAAGCATAATAGAATCAGTTGGTTTTACCAAATTATATACTGTAGGGATTTGTGAAAGTCTAGGGCGTAGGAACGATCAAATCTTATGTTTTAACATTTCCATATAGGCAGCAGATGTAATACTCACCAACAATTTTACGTCATTTCTTATATCAGGCTTTGGCGTTATAGATTTCATTAAGTTTATTCAACCGTGTGTTAAGGAAACGACTTATGGTTTTCTTTTAGTTTTCTTTTTTTAACTTTGCTGGCGAGACCAGATTCTATTTTGTATTGTAATCTTCTTCTTCTATGAGCCCTGTCCCTTCAGGACGTAGGCGATCATGGATCTCCACATCTCCCTATCCCTTGTGGCTCTTAGTATGTTTGTTCCTGTTGCTCCTGGCAACCCCCGTTCCCTCATCCACCTGATCAGACCCTGAAAATATGTTATCCGCTGCCTTCCTCTGTCTCTCCTTCCTTCTATCTGTCCAGTCAGTATCAGGTTCTCCAGGCTCTCCTTCCTCATTGCATGTCCCAGGAACTTCAGTTGTCTCTTCCTGATGCTCAGCATCAATTTCCTTTTTGTTGCCATTCTTTCTAACACTTCGTCGTTGCTTGTATGCTCAGTCCACGATATCCGTAGCATCCTTCTGTAGAACCACATTTCGGCCGCTTCCAGTTTTGTCCTCATTTTCGATGATATTGTCCAGCATTCACAGCCGTATTGAAGAACTGACATCACGTAGCAGTCTAGCACTCTTTTCTTCGTTTCTATTGAGATCTTCCTGTGTGTTAGTATTTTGCTCATCTTCTGGAACGCGTCCTTTGCCATGCCAATTCGCCTTCGGATCTCCGTGTCGCACTTTCCATCTCCTGTTGGAACACTTCCTAGGTACTTAAATTCTTGGACTTGTTTGATTCTGTTATCCCCTGCCTGTATTTGGCATTTTGGGTTGTATCTTTTGCTGATGACCATGCACTCAGTTTTCTTAAAGTTTATTTGTAGTACTTTCTTGTCACTCTCCACTGCTACTTTCTGTATGAGATCTTGCAGTTTCCTTTCCGTGTCCGCAATCAGTACTGTATCGTCCGCATATCTTATGTTGTTCAGGTTGTGGCCTCCAATAACAAATCCTGGTGTGGTATTGTAATCAATCTCATAATCTCATTTAAAATAACAAAATTATTTTATTTATCACTCTTCCTCAGTAAAATAGATCGTTTCATTTCTGTGGTCACTTAAATATAGGTACCTCCGCTAATTCGCGGGAAAAACAGCATAACGTAATGCAAAAGGCCAAAAACTTAACGAAAATAAAGTCTTATCGTCGAAATGTTGATGTTATTATTAAGAGGAAAGATCAAAGAATGTTTTCAATTATTTTTCGAAATTTTTAATCCCTTCTAGCACCTTCGAAATTTGGGTTAGAATGCTTTTTTTGTTTACGTCATTGCCTTCTACAAAGTATAAAATTGATTTTTGCACTTTTTTCTGTTGGAAACGCATTAATTTAAAAATTCTTGTACAAATCAAATAAATGTCCGATTTTAATGAAATTTTCAGAACTTATTTACAAATAAATTACATTATTTTTGAAATGCGTTTTTTTAGAAAATATTAGTAAAACCTTTTGTTAAATATGTTACCCCCCACTTACTCTAATTTAATTAAATTTTACACTGAACTTTTTTATTTCAAAATATTAATATTAGTTACGCTTCCCTATTTTTAAAATAATTTTTAACTTTTTATATTTTTACCTTATTTTCATGTATGGAAGACTGAAATTGTCATTATTATGAAAGGGTTACGTAATTAAAAATGTTTGTCCCTTCACATAGATTTAAGAAAATTGTCATTTTGGGGTATGCGTACAACCTGTCATCGCCTAATCAGTCAAGAATCCGTCAAGCATTCCATCAGATGAACACGACCAATCGTTAATAATTTGTTGTATATTACTTTTTTATGCTATAAGTAAGTAATAATTTTTTAATTACGAAAATGACCGTTTTTAAGAAAATTTAAGAAATCGAAA
Source organism: Ascarosepion bandense (assembly GCA_037127315.1). Taxonomy (NCBI): domain Eukaryota; kingdom Metazoa; phylum Mollusca; class Cephalopoda; order Sepiida; family Sepiidae; genus Ascarosepion; species Ascarosepion bandense. Next base: position 1,732,188 of record JBBBDQ010001209.1, read on the forward strand.
TTAAATGTGATTTTCAAATCTATATAATCTTTATCTAAAATACACCAGAAATATTTACTTAATGGAAATAATAAATTTAATCGTTAAACATTTAATTAAATCTAAAATGAAATCTTCAAGAACTTTTTTTATTTTAAAAATTTCATTTTAAAATTAGGTATCGAAAATTTATGCTGAAAAGTGGAGATACCTACTTAAATATTGTCTTTGTTCTTTGCTTGAGAAAGGTGGTTGATTTTGCTATTCGCGTTTAGTTTTAATGTTTTAGTAGTAAACAATTTTCACATTGCGCGATGAGATGGAAAATGTTTATCGGGTTGTCGTCTCAAAATTCTCGTGAAGACACTTGGGCACACCTAGGTTAATAAAAAAGAAAAAACAGCATAAAAATAAATAAATAAATTCGATGACGCCTGAATTTGTTGCGGCTCTACGGCTAGCACACAAACCGCATGGTTCCCGGTTGGGAAAACTCATCCCTCAGTCGTTACATCTCGATTGGTCCCAAGCCTCAGCTTCAAATCCGACTGATTTTGGCCTTCTTGGCTCTGGTATTTTTGCGTGTACCAAATTCTCTTGGGAGGTGCATGACGGACACAGGGTGACCATGCAAAGCAAATCACTCCCAGCACGCATCATCAGGCGGAGTGATTTTACTCTCTTGGTTTAACTAATGAAATAGCAATATTTTCATTGCCGTAATTTCTTTACTTCTTCTTCTTCCCGATTACATCATACAAGTTTTCAAATTTAAAAATCTTTTCCCAGAGAGGTTTATAATTCACTTTATTCCCATAGACAGACTTTAACCTTTTTGCAGTCATCAAAAAACATGATTGTGACAATCTCTTTTGTGTTAATAAGATTCTCTGTATACTGAAAACATAAGTTGAACCTTATTCGCTATGTTATTTCCGCTTGTCAAATAATAGCTGCCGATGATAACCTCGCGTGGCACACAGCCCATAGCTGCAAAAACATATTTTCACTTTTATTCACTTTTCAGCAATATTTTCAGATTTTACAAATTTTTGATTAAATATATACTGTTTTCACTTGACTGATAGTGCGTTTGGCAATAACCTGCAGAACTAATAATACCACTAGTAATAATTTCTTTCGCCCCGTCGTACTAACATAGTTTTATATATTTCCACATACAATATTATCTTATCATATTTTTCCCATATACCAAAAACAGTGTCACAAATCTATTTTGAACACAATTGCTTACCTTCAATTACACAATTACACATAAAATGTATTATTGCTCATTTTTCTAAAAATATGTATTATTTCTAGTTTTAATATATAAAAATGTACTGCTGTTATTTCTACCATAAAATATATTTTCTACTTTCATATTTTCTATTTGGGGTTTGCTATTTGTCAACAAGTAGAACTTTTTATGGTTCTATCATTCCGGGTTAGGTTGGACCTGGAACAAGATAATTCCACGCTTTTAAAATCCTTCAATCTCTCGATCAGAAGCGTTGCTTCCAGATGTATTTTTACGTCATAGCCAGAACTATATACATATATAGCTAAATCAGAATGCTACGGTGAAACTTATGAAAATCATTTTCCATGACATTGTCAGCAAGTGCATATTTGGCAATCATAATAATTACTTGACTTGAAAAGAGCATGAAATATGGACAGTTCATTCAAATATTTTATTCAGTTATGCGATAATTTTGGTTGACAAAAATACGTTTGGTTTATTAAATTCATTTCCTTCTTAATAAGCTAACACAAATATTTTGGCCAGCCTCATAGTAAACTGAGAAAAATAAGTAAAATATATATTTTCAGTTGGACTAAAAATGTTTTGACATTTCGATTTCTTTTTGGCGCAGATCATTAATTATCATTCAATGACTTTTTTACTGGCTAGTGTTATACATTTGATAGAAACTGAGTGAAAGGAAACATGAAGCTGCGGGTCAACATCAAATTTCGTGTGAGGATAAGTAAAATTCTAGTAAAATCATTTACAAATGGTCTAAATTTCTATGAAAACTTTTATTTGGAAATGTTGAAGGGGAATATATTTGAAGAAAAACTCCGGTTGGTCTTTAACAAAACAGCTGATCTGTGCATGATACAGAGAGTTCATCACAAAAAGTGACCATCCCTGTTATTTGCCAGGCATAGACACTGTGATTATGGCTATTTCCAAAATTGGAAACACCCAATACGAGTAAATATTTCCCTTAAGAGTAACATCTAGCAACGAATGTTTAGAATAATAAAAGAAATCCGTAATAATATGTTCTGGAATATGGGCATCCATGTTAACATCTTTTACAAAAGGGAAGTTGGGGAAGTAAATTGAAGGTAACAACAGAAAATGGTGAACAGTTAAGCAAATTACCTTCAGAGTGATAATGCAACTAACATGATCTTGCCCATACTTTCGCTGATATGCCTATTGCCCGGGGTGAATTTTGGTTTTGATGTGAAGTCTTTTATGTTCTTATATATTTAGATCGCAACAAATCGTCATTACTAAAGCCGACAGGATTGTGGGCGTGATGCTATTGAGCCATAAACATTAAACGATAAAAACTCATGTAAATTTTGAGAAACGCCTTCCTATTGTACCTAATATATACAATATCCCAAGGAAGCTAATCCAATCCTCCTTCTCAATCGCCGGCGTTATCTCTAACGTATCAATTTACAACAAATATTTCAACTCTTATCTTTTCTTCTTGTAGACTAACGGTGGCAAGAGGCGGTAAATCCAAAGACGGTTTTCACCTGTCTAAATTGTTTCAGGCAACTGTAAAAGTTCGGAAAATGTCTTTCACTTTTTAAAAATGTTATCTCTTCCAACAGCTATATTTTCTCTGACTATTATTTCATCTACTCCCACGTCAACTTTATTTTTTTCACATTCTTAAGCTTTTATTTCTATATCTTCCCGTATCGGTCTCTCAACAGGTCGGAAAATAACTACATCCTTTATTCCGACGGTCATACTCAGCACACAAGTGTAAAAATATGCTGTTGATTTTAGTTTTTCTTTGAACTAGTAACGTTTTTTATAATAAAAACAAGAGGGAATCACACAAGGCAAAAGTCACCCATTTGTACTCGATGTCTTTAACATGGCTGTATAGTGTTTTCACTGTTGGCCCCCAGTCGATAAGTTTATTTTAATTTGATGTTTTTTAAAGAAACAACAAGTCACAGCACACCAAAACGAATGTTTATTGTATATCATCGACGAGAATAAACCGAGACCAGTAATGAGGTTATCTCAGTTTCGCTGATAAAAATGTCGATACGGATATAAAATATACAGTATATGTTAATTCTTTTTCTTCAGTGACGTTGGTGTGGAGTAGTGGTTTGGTGGGAGGTCGACACGCGTGCACACTAGAGACAACCGACTGTTGCTTCGTCTTCACTTCTCTCTTGTCTCTGATCTCAGCTGAACTCAGCTGTCTCTTTGAGACTCGACACTTGGCACTTTCATCCGGCGTTTTATTTATAATTCGAGTGTTTATTTCTTTGACTTCGATCTCTCTGTTTGTCAAAACAAAACTCAGCCTGCACATGGACTTTTCTGATTATCTGACATAAAAATAACATTTTTTAAAACCTTGCCTACCCTGTGTCGCTCAATGCAAATACACTTTTTGGCAAAATTATACCCTGCAGCCCAAACATATATAACAAGTATTTGTGTGTGTGTGTGTGTGTGTGTGTGTGTGTGTGTGTGTGTGTGCGCGCGTGCGTGCGTTAAAGGTTAAACTCGATTGGATATATCACTAAATAATCTCTCAACATTTTTTGTGAGAAAGATCTACGTCAAATTGAGAATGTTTCCGAGACATGATTAACGCCATCGAACTTTGTAAATATAAGAAAAGGAGTGATACTTTCTTGCAAGGAGTTTAAAAATAATACGAAATGATTAAAACGAATTATTGTGAAACTGCATCTGGAGATTCAAGGAAATGAAATTTAGATTAAAGTCAGTTTTAACGTGAATATTTCATTTGTAAATTTCTTTCAGCTATTTGAAAAATTTGCTGATATCTAAACAAGGTATCATTTCTTGTTAGAACATTCTATTCAGGTTTATCGTATTCAGATAATTTGTGGAGATTTTCGGTAAGTCGGATCGAGAACTTGGCAGTAGACACTCTTATCCACACATATGATTCTTTCATGCATATGGAAAATATTTTCTGTTTAATGTCATTTTGTGTAATAATTTCTTCACGCAAGCCTGTTATTTCTTTCTTGTTCGCTTTCAAAATTCTGCAAAGAATATGATTTTCCATGTTAACTGACGTTTGGTATTTGAAAATAACTAATTGTCAATGTGTGTTCCATTTAAACCACAATCTTTGACAATATTTTTGCACTAGAATCTGTATTTTCATTTATGATTACATTACGTGCTCAGCTTTCTAACTTCTGGCGCATAAATTTAAGAAATAAAAATCATTATCTGTTGGGGTTGGTGTTTGTAATGTCTCTTCTGATGAGGAACACCTGGTGTTATCATTAGAGAATCTTCGGGAATTCATGAGACACTGCTGGATAAAAGAAAACTTATTTTTCTACCAAAGTGAAATGTCACGGAGTCATCATTGAATGAAGTCGTTTTGAAACCATAACATCTACTTTTATAGCAGCTATTTAGTGGGGGTTAAAATAGTGCATTTTTTTCTCTTGTTCTCTCTTCAAAAACGCACACAGTCATGCTGTTAAATAGATTTATCTTTGGTAATTTTTAAATTAGTCATAGTCATTCCAAGAGTGCTTTTCATAGAATTCATATATATCTTGTGTACTTTAATGTAATTACTATGTTTTGACCGTTTCTTTATACAAAATTCTTCAATCTGCCTGTAATATGTGAATTATATTTATAGGGTAGTATAAATAAAAAACTGTAACCAATATTTGTCGTTCTAAATAACTTTAAAATTTATGAATATCTCTTTCCATAGACTTTGTTTTCCTGATGGAAGTTTGTGAAAACATCAATCGAAACCTCGTGATAAAAACGATTTAAAAATATATATTGAAATGAATGTATGTTTCATGAATGGAGCTCATCTTTTCGCCATTCAAAGCTTTCAAATTGTATTATAAAAATTGTTTAAATTAAATGTGTTGTATTACAATGCTCGTGCTAATTATAACCGTTATGAACTTTTGACTTAATTTCTTGTGTTTTGTTTTCTTATTTAATATGATTCTACTCCGAAACTTATTTAGGAACTGAAATAATGAAGTAAATTCTGATTTTACTGACGCTAATAATCTTGATGTAGAAACGTTAAACAAATTAATTATAATGAAAATGGTTAATCCCGTTAGTCAATGTATGTTGCCATTACCTGTTTGGGAAAATACTTAGTAGAAAAGTTGTGAATTGTAAAATCAACATCAGATTTTATAATCTTTCAGGGTGTAATGAATTAAACCGACTCACTTGAAAAGTTATGAAAAACAAGTTTTGAGAAAATGTGAAAATGAAGAGAATCTCCGTGAAAAGAATTACTAACGTTATTTTATCTTAACGTTATCATATCATTTATCATTATTTTATTTATCATAGCTTTATATCTTTTATCATAACGTTATCTATCATAAAATTATCATGTCATTTATGATATCATTTATCTTAAAGTTCTTTATCATAAAGTTATCATCTCATTTGTCATAACGTTTTTCTCATAAATTATCATATCATTTATCACAAAGTTATTTATAATAAACTTATCATCTTATATTATAACGTTGTTTATCTTGCAATGCAAATTTTCTCTTTGAAATTGTAACTCAAATTTGATAATGAAATTAACTATTAAATATACAGATTTTATTTAGTTGTGAACACCTAATAACAGTATTTTTTCAGTGTGTAAAATCAGACAAGGAACCAATTCTATTACAATGTCTAAAGTAACAAGAATTCCCTGTTTTACGCAGTCGATATAAAGCAAAAACGATTCCCTGTTTTATGCAGTCGATATATTATATAAGTTTAATAGAAATCCTAAAGATTGTTTGACTTATGATAACATCAAAAGCTGAAGACAATCTGGAAAATTACAAGAAACCAACGTCAAAAAAAAGAAAATACTTTTCCAAAGAAACATAATTTCACGAATCATCAAATTATTATTTTTTTTAATTCTTGCGTTGTTTATGTTCGTATGTTGTTTTTGTTGTTGATGATTTTTTCGTCCTACATTTTATCTTAAAAAGTTATGTTGAATTTAATCGATATTTCGATATTATCTTCATCTCGATTTTTTGGATGATCGAAAAATGGTCTTCTCTTACATTACGTAAAATATAAAGATATTTTAGATATGAGCAAAATTAACCTCATTGATTAATAAAGGCATTGCTTTGCTCCAAAAGAATCTGCCCTCTTTTCATCAAACTTAATTTTGTATCTTTTCCAGTAATCAAATTTTTTTTGTCTTTTAGAGTGTACCATGGAATTGATTTTTTTTCATTAAGAATATTCAGCATAGTGTGAATTTATTCTGAATGTATACTATCGGCTGAATACGACAGTAAATCTAATAAAATATCACAACTTATCTTTTAATTAACAAATTATTTTGGTTAGAGTTGTATTATTTAGGATAGCGCTTTAGCGAACAATACATTTTGATTCAATTACTAGTGATTTCTTTTTCATACCCTTATATCCAATGTCATTGTAAGAAATTCGATTATCATGCTTAATTGAACCTTTTATTCTGGTTTCTGTGCGTTTACTCTGCTTAAATGATGTGAAGCAACATTTCAAACGATTAACCTAACGAAATTTCAAAGATTAATTTCACATATTTTCACCGTGACACTCATTTCTCTACTCGTGTAGTATCGATTACTAAAGAAAATCTTTATATCAAAACTGTCAATTTTTTTATTCTTGTTTCGTGAATAACTGGGTGAGAAATCTGTTACCATTAGTTTTGCAGAAATGGCGCAAAATTAATTTTCTGCGTTTATTTCGGAGAGTTTTTTTATTCCTTAATATAAAAATAATAATGTTGATTATTTACATAAGACTTCAATGTGAAAACAAAATAAAAGATTTTTCAAATTAAAAAAATTCACGTTTCTGTAACAAGTATTAAATTAGAAGAAAAACATTCTTCAATTGTTCTTAGTTCAAATTCAACAGTCCATATTTACGCAAGAGACCAAAATCTTATATTTCTGGAAGACTTAATATTTCACAGTTTGCTAAAATTCTTATTATATTTTCGTATTTATATTTGTATATATATAATCATATAATTATGAATTATTTGTACACTGCAACACAGAAATTTCTATGTTTCGAGATAGATTCTCTTCATCAGGAAATGTTTGATCTGGATTGGGCAAATGATTTATATTTAAATACAAAAACCTTCAGTTTGCTGTTTATGTATATGGGAAGATACAACATTTACGTGCGTTTCCTTTTAATTAATCAGAGCTAAGATTCATTTTGAAATTTGACCCCAAAGAATACATATTAACTAAAGTTTTCTTTTTTTTCCTCCTTTCCCTTTTCCTTCCATTCCTTCTTTCTTCTTTTTCTTCCCTAATGGTCAAGACGTCAACCTGCTTTTAACCTAATTTTATATTTTCCCTTTTCCCTTTTACTTTTATTGCTTCTCACTTAGTTTTATTGACTTTGATATGATGTGCCCATTTAGTACCAAAACTGTCCTTTCTGTTTTTTTATCATTTTGGGCTCCTTCCCTAAAGAACAGGAGAGGAGTGAAGAAAGAGAAGAACTTTATTCTTCTTATCAGTGCATTTCTAATTTTAATTTTTTCAAAACTTGTGATAAAAGCATAACATTTTTGTTTTTCTCTGATTTAATTCCTGTTATCTTTATCCCTTCTTTCTAATATCTGTTTATATATTGTAAAACCTTGTTGTAAAAAAATGTCTATGAATAATTTTATGTTCCAACTTGATTTATTTTGATATTTCATCAGTAATTATTTTCCTTAAGCGACTTAGTGGTTATATGCATGTTATTTCATTTCGAGGTTTTTATCCATATTCTAATATGAACATTTTGCAATGTCTACATACGCCATTTATCTCATTACTTTTATTTAATAGATTTTTATTCTTAAGTGATTTAATAATATACAGTTTTTGGTATGAGCATGATGAAATTGGTTCATTTAAAAACTTACATGTTTTAGTTTCTTTTAGAATTTTCCAATTTATTGTGGGTGTTTGTTTTTGTTTCAATGCTATTTTGATAGGGATGTTCTATTTTTGTACTTGTTATTATTAGATGAAGACGTGTGCTGGTAAATGCGCTGTTCAAGTGTATTCTTGCAACTTCCTATATAAATTTTTACATTATCAAGGTTTTCCTTTGAAGATATTTTGTGTTGATATATTATTGTTTCCGTTAGGCACGTTTTTTTCTAACGGGCAATCTATAGGGTTTCTACAATTATATGTTTCCTGTTTAAATTGTTATTTTCCATTATTTTCTGTTATTAGGTTGTTTTTATTAATTTTGTTAAAGTTATTAAAATATTATTATTTTGTTTTTTAATGTTTTGTTTTTTAGATTGTTCATACAGGCGTAAATTAATTTATAAGTGTTTTTATTAAAGTTCTTACGTAATATTTTTTTCCGGAAAGTGTTTCCTATTTAACGCAATGAATTTCCTCCCAATATATATATATATATATATATATATATATATATATATATATATATACGCTTGAGCGTCCACATACATTTTTGAATAACTTATACATATATATAGTTGATAATATGTTAACTAAAATTCAATAGTTATTGATATGAATAATTTGAGATAATCATTTAGATAACTAATTTTGTTGATAAAAGTTCGAAAATCAGTATTTTTAATTTCGATGATTTCCTGGATTTCAACATGATACTTTCACAGCAAAAAAAAGCGGGAAATTAAGTTGGAAGTTCATCTAAATGTCCATCTATTATAAACTGTTTGAAACAGAAACTTTCTCTATCAGAATCGTTATACTATCATTGTTGATTGGTTGTAACAAACTTCGTAACCAAAAGCATGAAATGACGCGAGGAAATACAGGTTGGCATTCAACGAAGTTATCGAAAAAAAATCAACTTTGACCAGAATAACTCGTGGAGATGTGCTTTTTCACCAGAAATTTACTTTATTTTATTTGTTTTTTATCAAATTTCGCATCGGTAGAGATTTTGATTAAAACTTTAAATTCGAATTCGATTGGCTGAGCGATTTAGTACTTTAAGGTCTATTCGCCTGAATGAAGCTGGTTACGTCTATCTATTTCACAAAATTACATGGAGAGGCAAGTGAAGATTAAAGACAAGTCAACATTTTTAAAGAATATGACGACATCATACGAGAGAAAGGTCACATAAATGTAACCTAAATATAGTTAGTGTTAACATAGATTTTATGTTCGACATAAATAATGAAATTTTCAAAGTTTATCACTGAAAAACCTGTTAAGATTTGACACGCATTCTTGAATTTCAGCTTTTTATTTTTTGGGGGTTTGCTTTTTTTTTTGTTTTGTTTTTAATTAGATTGCGTTCTCCCGGAACAATATTGACTCCAGGAATATTTTGAAGATTTTGCCGCGTTATTATTTCCGGTCTAAGATACTCTGCTTACCTCGAATATTAGCATTCTAAATTTTGTTTTTGCCTGAGTTTGGACATCGCCCAGAGTAACCAATAAGAAAAAACTGTCCAACCAAACTTAGTGTTCGAACCTAGGAATGCCAAAATGATTTTTTCTCGCACATTAACCAGTACTATTTTATGGCTGATTCATAGAAACTATTGTTATTGATTTTAGAAAACATTTTTTAGAAATTTGTTTGGTTTGATGTCAAGTCTGTGTAAAAATTGAATCCTTTGAGAAGAGGAAGAGGTGTTTAGTTTAAGTGAACGATTTTTTATTTTCTTTCTTTCTTTCTTCCTTTCTTTCTTTCTTTCTTTCTTTCTTTCTTTCTTTCTTTCCGGCCACTCCAAGAGGAAACTGTTTCCCAGGGGACGTAAATCTGGTGAATTGTTAAACAAGATCTGAAATATAATTAAAGAAACAAAGTTTTCGTCTCAGGAATTTATTTATTGACCTTACCATCCAACAATTCTCAACGTTTTCTATTAATATCAGTTACTATCTTTGGTTTTAAGCTGTCAGGGAACTTTTTATCAAAAAACTCAAACAGATCTACAGCCATTTACAAAGTTTGCTCAAATACTCCGATACTCTGATATGTAGTTACTATGGGAATCTGAAACAAAACATTGTAAGGTACAATTTGCAAAGTTTCTGGATAACATGTATTATTTAATTAGGTGCATTCACTGGAAAATCCTTATGTTTAAAAGTAAATGCTTATTATGTAAAAGGAATATTTTTCCACTGTTATTCTGTGAATGTATTGATTACTTAGTTACGTGTGTAAGTGTGTGTGTATAACTTTAAATAGATTATATCTATAAAAAGACAATATGAAGAAAAACAAAAGAAAAACTTATCCTAATCAATGTTTTGTACTCAAGGGTTTTCTTTTGTAACTGATATTTATGCAAGATTAAAAATGTTATTAATTTTTTAAAATGTTTGACTTTAACAAGGGTGGTGGAAGAATTTGGGAATAAGTTATGTGATATATATATATATATATATATATATATATATATATATATATATATATTAAATAGAACATGAAGTTATTAGTATAAACGTTTACTTTTCATTTTTAGAAATTTTGTAGTCATGTATGTTGGTTTAGTAAAGTAGTATTTTATTTCCGGAAAAAGATAATTAGAAAAATTCCGAGGTGCATCTTTATAATTTGAGAAGATTCGAAAATTTTCCCTCTAAACATCTTTTTCATGTGAGTATAACTAATTCATTTGATAAATTGTTGTGTATAAGATCATTTTGAGATCATACGTTGTTTTTCTTAATTTCTGTCAGTTATGCCAATGTATTGTTAGGAACAGTTTTGGTAATATATATAATATATATAATATATATATAATATATATAATATATATATAATATATATAATATATATAATATATATATAATATATATAATATATACCAGCTTCGGAATTATTATTATGGGTAATTTTGGTTTTAATCATATTCATTACAGCTTTAAATGTGTTCTAGTTATTTTTATGTTGTTTAGTTATATGGGATCAACCCTTTTTCTATGATAATAGACTAGACTTGAGTATACATATATTCTTGCCATAGAGATATCAACAGATTACAGTGGGGTAACGTAGCTGATCCGTAAGTTACCGAACGATACCGAAGACTCACAGAGAATACCGCGTCAGTAGTCGTAGGAGCTCTGAGCTCCACTCAGCCAGAATAGTGTTACACGGACATACTAATTCCAGCAAGGCTTCACTACAAGACTTGTATATATATATATATATATATATATAGGAAAGAATATTAATAAAAAAAAAGTTTTGAATTTAAAAATGTATATATATATATATATATATATATATATATATATTCCTTACTAATCATATTCCTGGATTACTAGCCTGCGTTCAAGTTTGTGTCTTTACGTTAATATAACTTATTTTTCTATCTCAATTATCTGGCTTGTTTTATATTATTTTATGCGTTCCTCTCCCGGAATCCACAACAATTTGGCGACGAAGATTAGAACGCGACTCGCCACAACAACTTAGTGACGAAGGATTCGAAATCACGTACACAACAACAACGAAAATTCGAACGCGAGTCAACACAACAACTGTGACGAAGCATTTGAACTCGCATACACAACAACAACTTAGCGACAAAGAATTCGAACTTAACGATGAAGGATTCGAATTCAAGTCGAACACAACAACTTGCCGACGAAAAATTCGAGAGTCACGATAAAACTCGAAAGAACTCATACAGAACAACGAAAAAATATAGTGCCACACAAGTCGACCACAAACAATCTGTCGACTCTATTGCAGAAAAGCTGCTTGTATAACAATTTTGAAACGAAAAGAGATAGAAAGAAAAAATTGTAAAATATATTTGAAATGTCAATATTTCTTTCTTTTTAAGCAAGTAGCAACAGAAAAATTTTTTCCCAAAATTTTTACAAGATCAAATGCAAAAATCAACGGTAAAAATGAAACCCCTCACGGAATCAATGCAGCAAACCATAGATAACTTTAAAAAAGGAATACTAGAAATTATAAAAAGAAGCGAAGAGAGACAATTAAAATTCGATGAAAAACAAATCGAAATTCATAGAATGAATAAAAAAGGACAATTACAACTTCAAGAATTATTACTAAAATTGACAGCCCACGCACAAGAAAGGAATGCAGAAAAAGAGGCGACTTTTTCTGGAGACGACATTTGGAACGCTATAGAGAACTTTAAGTATACTATTGATGATGACAAAAAATTCGGGGACTATTACAGACGCTATGAAGACATTTTTTATATTGATTGTCAAAACTGGATAGAAAAGAAAAAGTTAAGGCTATTGCTCAGGTAACTAGAAACGGAGGAATACACGACATTTGTGGACTATATTCTGTCAAAAAAAAAAATCAACGACTTAACTTTCGACGAGGCAATTACATGCCTTGCAGAGCTCTTCATTCCAAAGATATCACTGTTTCACAAAAGGTGAAATGCCTCAATCTGGTAAAAGGCGAAGACGAGGAATATTCGATGTTCGTCGCTATCTTTAACAAACATTGTGACGACTTTAGATTCGCAGAACTAACTCCGGAAACTTTAAATCTCTTATATTTGTACAAGGATTAGTTGCAGCTAAGGATAGCAAAACACGTAAAAGAATGATTAACAAACTTCAAAATGAATCAGGTTTAACGCTGCAAAAACTGTCAGAAAACTGCCAAAAATTCTTAAGTATTCAAAAAGACAGTAAAGGTATTGAGGAATCGGGAGTAGCACATATACGTAAGTTCAACAAAAATTTACGTTTTTCACCCTCCGCAAAAGTAAAACAAGAATTTAATGACAAAATTGCAAGCTAGAAAGCAACTTGTGACAAAAATAAAATAAAAAATAAGTCCCCCACCCAATCTGCATGTTACAGATGTGGTTGATTCCACTGGAATAGAGATTGTCGGTTCAAATATATGAACTGTCTAGCGTATGGAAAAATTGGACATAAGGCTGCTGTATGCAGAAACAAAAGACACTCTAGTAGGGTAAGAACTATTAGAGTGAACTATGAAGACAAACAAAGCACAAGGAAATATGTAGAACTTGAAATATTAACTCAGAAGATCATACTACCATTAGATTCAGGATCGGATCTAACGATAATTAACATACAAACATGGAAGAAACTGAATAGTTCGACCATGAAGCAAACACAAATAATTGTTAAGTCTGTCACAGTATAACAGATCAAATTCGAAGGTGAAATAATCGTGAATGCGAAATTCTATGGAAAAATAAAAGAATTACGAAAGACACAGAAAATTTGGTAAACAGACTGAATACAAAAATATTTATATATGAGATTTAACCATTAGCTCTTTTTGTAAAAAGAATATTGTGCGAGCCGTCAAAAGTTAGAAGAACAAGCAGTAAAGGAAAATTTATGATCACAAGCGAAGACAAAAGGAACAAAAATATTAACTCCTCCCAAAAAAAAAGATAGAAAGGTGGGTGTTGTGGGGTCTCCCATTTTTCTATGATAATGGACTCGATTTGAGTATACATAAACTCAATAGAAAGCCATAGAAAGATACAGCATCCGAACCGTAAAGTACCCTGAGAATACCTTAACTGATCCGTAAGTTACTGAACGATACCTAAGTTTCACAGAGAATACGGCGTCAGTAGTCATAGTAGCTATGAGCTCTACTCAGCCAGAATAGTGTTACACGGACATACTAATTCCAGCATAGCTTCACTACAAGACATATATATATATATATATATATATATATATATTCCTTACTAATCGTATTCCTGGATTTCTAACCTGCGTTCAAGTTTGTATCTTTACGTTAATATCTCATTTTTCTGTCTCAATTATCTGCTTTGTTTAATAGTATTTTGTGCGGTTCCTCGCCCATTATTCACAACATTTAGATTAGATATATTGTTTTAGACAGTGTTTTTTACGGAGTCAGTAGGTCGCATCATTTGTTTGTTTTTTATGTATTTAATTAATTTTCTTTGTAGTTAATCAGTTGTTATTTTTTATTGTTATATATTCTGTATGCTTTTCTCTTTGCATTGTGAATAAAATAATGGTAATATTGAAGGTGTTTAAAAGGTTTTCTATGGATATTTCTTCTTTGGTCAAATATTGGTGGCGGGGTCCTGCAGATTCTTAGTGCTCTGAAATAGAAACTTATAACTGTTCGCCTTTTGATCTTGTTACACTGGTGAGGATGAAAATTAATGAACTTCTTTGCAAATGTTCGGTAAGCCTCAAAATGAATTTTATTATTAGTTCTATGTAGCTTGATAACTAGTTATGATAAACTCACATTCAGATGTAGAGATTAATATGGGTTCGACGTTTGTAAGTTTGTTAGCAAGATCTGGTAAAAAATATGTTTTATGTATATATCAATAGAGAATCATCCATGAATCTGAAATAAGAAAAATGTGTGGTAAAATATTTCCAAAAATGTGTGGTAAAATGTGTGGTAAAATATTCCAAAAATTCTAGAACGCCCCTAAGATGAAACTACATCCCTAAAACAAATCATTATCGCTAAACATTGTTATCGAAGGTGTAAAATTTTGATTAGTAATTAAACGGCAGATTTTTATTACTTTGTAAGTGGAATAGCTAATTATATTTTTGATTTGATAATGCGTTTATTAGACATTGAACAGTTTCACCTCTCGTAGACATTTTGGTTAATCTGATGAATATTCTTGAGCGTAATTAAATTTAAAAGAATTGAAAACCTAATAATATTTTTGCTTTTGTATATAAATTGCTCTTACAAAATGAAATCCTTCAATTTGTCTTGATAAATTCCTCAGAGAAAGAAGCGCGTCGGCTAACATACTTTCCATTCTTTCTTTATATATATATATATATATATATATATATATATATATATATATATATATATATATATATATTCATAGAAAGTTGATATTAGAGAGAAAGAGTGAACGTAAGATCGAACACTCAGGTAAATTGTAATGTTTGTCTGTATATCCCATTTCTCTATATCTATAAACGCTTTTTGTTAAGATAAAACTTATTTCCGATGAAATTATTATATTTTTAAAATTTAGTATGGGCAAAGATTA
>JBBBDQ010001209.1:1752500-1760000 GCA_037127315.1 Ascarosepion bandense
TTTAAAGTTTACATATATCCCATATTGTTAGCATATGTGTGCGTGTGTGCGTGTGTGTGTTTATTACGATAAACATTTTTCAGTTAATTTTTAATGTACTTTGATCTAAAGATTCAAATCTGTTTAGCAAAGTCATGTACAAGATTTGTCACTGGATGATACAAATTATAAACAAAATGTTCGATGTCTCCAAATCAAACGTTGACATTCATTGAAGCCAGTGTAATTACGTCAGTAACTTTCATTTGTAGAACTGTCGTAATCTACTGGCATTGAAATGTGAATGATTTCTAGCTACGTTTAACGAAATAAATAGTTTAGCAAGGGAAATGAACTACCACTGATTATAGCAAAGTTATGTAACGAAGATGGCAATATAACTGGAAGAGAGCCCTAGACAATATTATTGCTGAGAATAATCAAACAAATTAATTCTGTTCACAGTAAAGCAAATTACAGAAAAAAAATGTTTTTAGAAAAGAAAATATGCCATTAAAAGGATTTTTTGTGAATTTGACAAATAAAAATTTGGATGGAAATATTGTACACCTTTGACACTTTGCTAGTCAACGTATTCATTTTCCTAATGAATTTCGTTAAGGGAAAATAAATGACTCCTGTTGTGTCTGGATGAAGTTATGCAGTTGCATGTAACAATAATAATCTTTATCTTTGTGCATTGTCTCTTTAGAATGTAGTTGATTACGTCTGATAACTTTCTATCCTTTGTAGCTGTTACTAATGTCATTACTGCTCGCTGTTCTACCAGCCAATCTTAGTCTGATTATTCACAGATTCAGTCTTTCTCTCTTGCTTTCAGTATGTTTTGTAACTCCTAATCTTTGACTTCTTTCTTCATTTTATCCTCTAGAATTTTCACATTTTCTTTTTCTTAATGTCCATTGATCCCAACTTTCTTAAACTTTCTTCGTTGTTCACATGATGTGTCATTTTTAATTTTTAGTTTTCTAAATTTTAATTTTTTAGTTTTGTAAGTTTTAATTTTTAGTTTTCTAAGAGTTCCAGGGCCGTAAATTTTAGATATATCCGATCAGAAGACAACGCTTCTTCCTATTTTTGTGTAATTATCCAGTTTGTTTTTTTTATCATTAAGTGAGCTTTTTTCTCCGAGTATTAATTGTATGTCATTCTAATTCATTTCCCAAAATAGACATCATTTTTCGTCTTTATTCTATTGGGTCTGCCATTTATAATAATTGGGATGTGCTTGGTTATATGTCTCATTAGACTGATTGTTCTATCGATCCCGCATGAATTTATATCTGAAGTCTTATTCAGTGTCCCCAATAGGAATCTACCAAGGTCTCCAGGTTTATACTCACTGTTATATATTTTATTCATTACAATCATTAACACGAAATTTAGTTATTTGTTGAAAAACATCTATCAAAGTTATTTTTAGTACGCTGTATACGAAAATTGCATCCATTATGCCCCATCACATTGTCTTTTAATTGATAAGATATTATTTGGGAATTTTTCTTAAATATGCCTGTATTGGAAGTTGAATAACTCATTGTTAAATGACTCACTTAGTAACAGGAAATGGCAGGAAATCGAAAAGCAGTCCTTCCTCACGCATATAATCTTCCAGTTCTCATATTCAATAGATTTCTTGACGGTAGCGTCGAAGCTCCTCAATACGGTTCTGTCAGTGACGATAGTAGCCAAGATGAAAGTGATATTAAGTTTGATGAGTTAACTTCCGAGTGAAAACAGTTCGATCAAGATGAACTGAGTGATTTGATTCGAGATTTAAATATAGCTAAGAACTTGGCAGCATTGCTAAAATTTTGAGTGAAGAATCTTTAGCAAGAGATACATTTGTTACCTTCTATAGAAACCGAGATGTCGAATTCATCCCCGTCTTAAAACAAAGTGAAGGTCTTGTATATGGTAATGACGTGGAGAAAGATCTTCTCAAACTTGGAATGGAAAAATAGGATCATGGCAACTTTTCATTGACAGTTCCAAGAGAAGTTTAAAATGCACTCTTGTTCACAACACAAATGTTTATGCATCAGTACAGACTGGACACTCCCATAAGGAAAGTATAAACGCCGATAACACTTATTACTGAGAAACTCGATTATTAGAGCCATGCCTGGTCTATCTGTGTGAATTTGAAGATGTTCAACTTTTTACTCGGTCAGCAGTTCGGGTAAAAGAAGTATCCTTGTTTATGGGACAATGTGCCAAGTATCAACCCTAGCAAAGAACTGAGCAACCTATTTGAGAGGCTTTGACAGTGGGAGAGAAAAATGTTTTATTTGCTGCACTCGTAATCAGAAAACATCATTTCCCCCCTCTCCACATAAATTTAGGATTGATAAAACAGTTTGTAAAATCTCTTGATATGGACAGTCGTTGTTTCAAATATATCTGTGAAGCTTTTCTAGGCTTAAGCACTGAAAAGTTTAAAGACGATTTTTCAACGGTCCAGACACCAGAAAAATGATTCTGTAGAAAGATTTTACAAGTAGTCTGACTTTGAATGAATCAGATGCATGCGTTTCATTTGTCGCAGTTGTGAGAAAAGTTTTGGGTAATCGCAAATCCAATAACTACAATGATCTTGTTGCAAATATGCTAGAACGCTTTCACAACATAGGTGCTAACATGAGCAACTAATTTTATTTCTTTCGTGGTCACCAGGAGAGATTCTCCGAAAGATAATTGAATAAGTTAATTAAATATGCGCAATTATCTACTATGAACAGTTTGTTTGTTACATTTGACTAAATGAATTTTAGTTGTGCTTTATGGAGAACATGATATATGGACACAATGCGTCTTTTGTGGGTTTTTGCATATTTTACAAACAAGTCAACAACTTTTTCTTTAACATTTGCCATTACTAATAACATAATGGAGCTTCCAAAACACCCAGAAGTATTTTATTCATCATGAAAGCAATAGATACAATATATTCTGAAACCATTCTTGTTGATTTTTGTTCTTGAATCTCTAATCCCAAATCGAGCTAATATGTGTATATTTTGACAGATGCCAAATGACATTCTTTAATGGACAACAATCCTGCCGTGATGTGGCACAATGGATGTTATATTCGTAATCAGCATGGAAAAATTGATAAATTTGACCTAAAATAATCCAATAGCATGAATATATTTTCTAGACTAATGTTATTTCCGTAATCTTGATGACTCCAAAATCTGCTAATATCTCTCTTACAATCGCCTCCGTTCATGCTGCTTTGTTCCTGTTCATCTTGTCTAGTAGCGATTTTTTATTTCAGGGTTTTATAGTTTAGGTCCTTGCGTATTTTTGTGTAGTGTAGGTTTCTTTCATTATGAAACTGTTCTCCAATTTATTCCTTCCGTTTTTCAAGTATTTTTCTATTCATGATACAAGCATTAAATCTTTTGATTTATGCATCCTCTGGATGAGCGCATAATATATTTTTCTTTTATGCATACCTGACGTATTTACAAACTTATTCTAGTTATCATTTCACACTTTTAGTCCTGTCATCTCTCTCTTGTAAGCTGCATTTATTTCTCATTCATGTGTTTCATGTTCAAAATCCAGTACCATATTTTGACATTGTGTGGTGTCTGGTTTTTATCACCTACAGAATTTCATCTTTCATCTTTATTATTACTTTGTCTCTTTTAGAATTATGTTGTTTTCATTTCACACGCTGTTGCACTTTGACATGTCAATCTCATCCAAATTATGGTATTTGCCTTCAAATCGACAGACATCTCTTAGCAAATTAGACAATTCAGAAATATATTGGAAATCTTTTGTTCTGACTTTCTTTAATTTTACTCCGGGTTTGCTTTTGACCAAAAAATAATCCCGTCATTTCAGAATCCTTTGGTGTCTGTATGTAACGGATAAAGATCTGTCTCTTCTTAAATGCGATACAAATCACAAAGAACATGATCATTGTTATGCAGGTATTCTGTTTTCAATATTTTTACGTTGTAATACGTTTTCTTTCATTTACGCTACTAAGTGTTCAGAAAGAAACGGACCAATTAAACAATGTATTTTAAACATTTGTCAACAACAAAATCGAACACTAAATAAATCATACGTATAAATAACCAGAACATCAACTTGGAAATCTTTTTCAAAAATGGAATATTCTATTTTATTTTATCATTTTGTGCTTTATGTTGAAAGGAAATAAAACAAATCCTTCAAAGAATATATTTTCCAAACTCAACACAAAATGAGAATCGCTATGGTTTCAGGACAATATAAAATGAATCTCCCTTATTTACATAAAAGGTTTGAAAAGATTTTATTTAATTACTTTTGGATTTAAAAGTAAAAAGATGATTCCAATAAAATAATTCGATATAATCTTTTTAAAGATTAAATTTTCTGATTTGTTTTCTTTTGTGTTGGCTATATTTTTCTAAAATTTCTTAATCATCTTTGAAGATCTCCGTGGGGTTTACGTGTGAAACGTGGTCTGAGTCCAACCAATGAGCAGTAGATATTTTATTGATGGAAGAAAGAAGAGAGAAAAGTGAGAAAAACCGATGAGGAAAAAAAAGTTGGGGATTAAAAACGGGAATATTAATACTTGCGTAGACGGACGTAAAAGAAATCAATAAAGAAATGAAGAAAATGAATATATATTAGAAAAAGACAAAAGGATGAAAGCAGAAAATAAAAAAATGAAAGAGGGAAAGAATGAAGTAAAGACAGAAAAATATAGCGACAAATAATAAACAGAATGAGAATAGAAAATAAAGAGATATAAAATATAAGGAAAATGAGAGAAATTTAAAAAAAGGAACGAAAAAACGAGAACAAAGAACGATAAAAATAACATTTATTAAAAAAAAGTGACGCGTAAATAAAATGAAGAAAATAATAATAAAATATAAAAAATTATGAATAAGAAAATTAAAAACATTTTGTTCAAAATTGAAAGAAAGGAATATGATATATTAACAGAATATGATATGATATTAACAGAATATGATATTATGATATAATATGATATGATATTAACAGAATATGATATATTAACAGAATATGATATTATGATATAATATGATATATTAAGAGAAAAACTGGGAAACGAACATGAAATAAATAAAAATAAATAAAATGCTAAAAGAGGAAAACGTTTACTTAACGAAAGACCTTTTCGTCTCATTTTGATGCCCATATTTATAATTATGAGAGAAGGAAAAATGATCAATAATTAAAGTAACCGAAGAAGATATTCATTGAAGACTGAACGAAGAAAAGTTAAGAAATACTAAATAAAAAGAAAACAAATCAGAAATAACTATAGAGTAAAGGGAAATGGCAGATATTAAAAGAATATAGAGTTAGAGAGAGAGACTTAGACAGTAGAAATGAAAATTGATAAAGAGAGAAATAAAAGAATAATAGAATGAAAATGGAAAAGAAAAAGAAAATAATAAAATGAAAATGGAAAGAAAAAGAAAAAATTAGCAAAATTGGAAAAGAAAGCTAGAAGTAAATGATCCGAAAAGATAGAAAAAAGAAAGGAAGGCAATAAACGGAAAAATGAACTTCCGCAGAGAAAAATAAAATATTGTCAAAATAAAAATATTAAATTAAATAGAAAAAAATCAAGGCTACAAAGTTAAAAAAAGAAGAAGTAAATACAGGTAAAAAAGAAAAATGAATAAAAAATGGGAAATGAAAAAAAATGAATAAAGAGCTGCGCTTCAAATATTAAAAAAAAATATAGAAACATTCAGACGAAAAAAAATTGAGGAGACAATTATAAAACCAGAAGACAATTTAAACAAAATCATTAAAGATAGAAAAACATCTTTTGTTATAGAAATTCCAGAAAAAGAGCAAGTACAAAAATATGATGACGCCATTGCAGTTCAGTATTTTTTTTTTTCAAGAAAAAGAAAGGTTAAAAGGTTAAAAGCAAGTTTTGAAAAATAAATTTTTTTTTAGGATAAGAATTAAATAAGACGACATTTTTAAAACCTTTTTAGCGGCCAAACTAGCAATAAGATAACATGCTGCGAAGCGGAGAATAATGTCTTCCTATCTGAACAACAAGGAAAAGAATGTTAGAAAATAGGCACCAAATCTAGGCAACAAATTTTCTCCCTCAATCTCTTTCTCTCTGTATGAACACAAACCCGCGCACACATGCATGCACACACACATACATACACGAACATACACACCGAACATACACACACACACACACACACACATATATATATATATATATATATATATATATATATATATATATGATCTCTATTATAATAAAGATCTTTGTGTATTTATTCCTGTGTGTATATATATCCTTCCTGTCACGCTCATGGAGAGACAGTAGTGGGGCACCGTCGGCTTTGTTCATTAGAGAGACAGGGGGGAGGCAGTGTTGGCTCAGTTTATTCTTTTTACTTTTTACTACCAGTTATTCCACATATTGCAACAATATATATTACCGTCATTTTAGATGACTTATCGAGATATATATTTTACCATCATTTTTGACGGCACGGGCCTACTCGTGTATATAAGGGGAATTTAAGTTTAATCCTAAAGAATGCGGAGAATTTTTTTTTAATTTGATTTGAAATAAGATCAGAGGGTGTGGCTGTAAGAAGCAAATGAAAAAACTGCGGATTTCCCGTGCAGTCCTCGGCTATTTAAAGGCAGATTCTCATTGTTTCGAATAAAAACATTTACAAAGCACATTTATTTAACCCCATTCGACATATCCGCAACCTATTTAATTGTGTTTTCATGAGTTAATATTCTTATGAAGTCAGTATAGCTTATTTTCAGTTTCTATCTGGTTGCTTTCCTACACCAACTGTATTGGTTATGTTTCTGTGCTAATAGAAAATATTAGTTACAATTTTGTTCTTACTAAATATTGTGGCAATCATTTCATTATTTTTGTTCTGTTCATGGATAGATAGAGAACGTTCCTTCAGATTAAAAATGAGCTCTGCACATACAAACTGCATAAGTGACCGAAAAGTTTGTAGCGTGAAAAAATGACTTTATAAGAACGACATTGCCGCAGCCTGGTTTATTAAATACATTTATTGTAAATACAATATTAATCAGTATTTACTCATGATTGGTGTTTTAGTAGAAAATTATCATTCAAAATGTTCGCTAATGTATGTTCATTAAGGGTATATATATATATATATATATATATATATATATATATATATATAGTGTATCGAGGCAGCAAATAATTTTCTAAAGATATGCTGTTAAATATAAGAGACAATAAATGTTTATCATGTTTAATCATGAGCCGTTCTAAACGTCGTATTTTGGCTTTAATGTCAGTTGAAAATAAAGACAAAAATTCTCCAACATTTGGATAATTTTTTATTGATTTGCTTCTAAGCTTTCGGCTCACATGAACCATCTTCAGAGAGGTTATTTAGACTATAATAGAATAACATCCACCATGACCGTCGATTTTATTTTGTGTTGACATAAATCTCCGCTTGGCAA
>JBBBDQ010001209.1:1765000-1817500 GCA_037127315.1 Ascarosepion bandense
ATTGATTTGAGAAACTTCAATTTTTTTAAATTCATTACATGTACATGGAAGTCTCCATCTGACGAGGCTATATAAGAACATGACGCTAGTTTTAAGCTTGTTTTGTTTTTGTTGTATAATTTGCGATTGATTCTGTTCAGTTTCCGAATCTTCTATTCTTACGTTTGTTACCCGGGATCTGTACAACCGAGTTAGTTGAAATATTTACTAGTAATTCATCATAGTTTTCTCCTGACGGATTCAGGGAAGCTTACACATCTATATTCATTTCAATTACAGATTATTTTTTCTATTTCAGAAAAGTTTATTTTGAGTCTTATATTATTGGAACACTTGCTAGAGAGTGATATTTTTGGTTGTTTTTTTAAAGATCATTATTATCGAAACTATGAATAACTTTGACTTGGGAATATTCTAACTTAAAGTTAGTACATTGGCCTCAGGAGGGGAAGCGGATCTGTTATATTTTGGTACATTCATCTGGGACATAATATAGAATACTTAAATGATTGGTGCCTATCTATTTTCGTATCCTCTTGTAAATAGTATTGATGCTTAAATCGTATATATTACTCACACTTTCCACCGGGCCAAGAACATTGATAAAAATAAAAATCGATGTAAACTACAACGTTTTCCAGGTCATTTAAAATTCGCGATTTTGATCAGTTCCTCTCTCATTAGAAACTTGTTAGAAAACAAGCTGTCATGTAAAGAAATGCATTCAGTTTACACACGTGCGCGCACACACACACACAGATATATATATATATATATATATATATATATATATATATATATATATATATATATATAGCATATATATATCAGCATGCAGTGTGGGTATAGAAGAATCCAAAGGGGTATCCTGTACATACAGTGGTAGTATAACTCTCAAAGAGTGCTTTAAATATATATGTATATAAAATCATATACAGCAAATATAAGAAAAATTAACGCAAACACGTTATAGAAATAGGCCTATACTTCCAATTTACCATGAAATAACGTGCCTGCCTTAACTTTTCTGATATATATATATATATATATATATATATATATATAGAGAGAGAGAGAGATAGATAGATAGATAGATAGATAGATAGATAGATATTATTATTATTATGTCATTTTTCGTCATATTTCGATTTCTTTTATGGTCGCATTACCAACCAAGTCTGCGGGAAGACCTAAGGTAGATCGTGGCGTGTTGTTATGGCTCCATTTCATGTTTTTTTTCTATCTTCCTTTTCATCCATAGCGTTACATAGACAAAGTTTTCCTTAATGTGTGGGCTGTACTTAATAAGACAATTTTTTGTATATCTCTTAAGCTGGGGTTTCCAGGGATTCTTTCAATGTGTTGTTTTGTTCCATTTTTATCATTCCAAGTGCACCTACTATCACTGGCACAACTCTTGTTTTCAATTTCCACATTTTTTCTATTTCAATTATTATTATTATTATTATTATTATTATTATTATTAATAATAATAATAATAATAATATTATAACATACTGCAGCTCAATAGATATAAAGTTTCGGTGTTTGATACACCATCATCAGGCGGTGAAATGTGGTTAAATTACATGGTTATATCTAAAGCGAGAAGGGAATTAAAAAATTAAATTAAAGTAAAATTGAAAAAGAACATTATATTAGATGAATATATTGGGATTGAAGGTTATTACATTTTAAAAGAATTGTGTCGAGGCTCATACACATAAATGTATCACTGTGTATCCACAGAAGATCATACATTTGAAAAGTTAAAACCGGAAAGGAATAAGACGGTAGCTGATGTATAAAATCCGAAGAGTTACAATAAATTAATAAAATAAAAGGTAAAAATAACAAAAAAAAAAGAATTAAAGATTCGTTAAAGTGTTTTGTTGACATAAAATAAAACCGAAACAGATGAGGTAAACAGAAGTGAGATTTTAGAAACATAAGTACTAAATAATAAATGACGAGTGGCTAAGAATTATTTATTACAAAGTACCAGTTAAATAAATAAAGATTTTAAGATATATATAATTAATTAAAATACATAGGTTTTATAGATAATAATAAATACTAAATATATTGGTATAATTTTAGATATATTTTAGCAATGATGGCAGTATTTAGTGATGATTAAACCAACATAATATAATCACTAATTACTGCCATCTTAATTACTGTCAAATGTTTTCGAGATATCCAATGCTACAGCACGCGATTCACCGTTTTTGTTAACGGTTGGCTTAGAGAATCGAGAAAAATCATTACACCCCCAGCAAGGCGATAATGCTACTCATAAGCAAGTAGTTACTAAGCGATGAAAGAAAATAAGAATTTAACAAAAAAGAACAGTAGCACCACAAATCCAATTTTTAGTACGAAACAAGCGATAAACTTCAGCTTCCTATTTAAACCCTTTATTTCGAACTATTGTCTTCATCTGTTGCCCACTTCCTTAGTTGTGCATCGATCTGGGGAACCCAAATAAAATCCTGAACTGAAACCTTTATTTAATGACCGAAGGTAGACTCTTCACTGCTAATGTCTAGGAATCGTGTCTAATTTTTATTTATTTTTTTTTTATCATCTCACCCCAAGCAAGGCATTCCACTGCCACTATTGTGCATGGGGCTACATAGGGGAAGGTAAAGAGAAGGAATGGTTAGACATAGGGAATGTCAGGATGAAGGTGACATATGAATAAGGATAGCGAGGATGAGGGTTGGGCAGATGGGAAGAGTGTTTGATAGAATGGGAGCAGGTTAGTGTGTTAGGAGGTGTCTATTGACCTTACATTTAAACTCCTGGAGATTGTAGCCGTCGGGGAAGCAATCATTTGGTAGAGAATTCTACAATCGGGAAGTGCGAGGAAAGAAACTGTTGGAGTAGAAGTTACGGCTGCATTTTATCGGTTTCACTCTAAAAGGGTGGGATCTAGTTGCTAATCTAGTATCTTGTTCAAATACGTATTTAGGGGGCACCAGTGATTTGTACGAATTGTTTGCAATTATTGATTTAGATCTCGTACAAAACCGCAGAAACAGGGCCGGTTTTAAAGAACTGCGTTTCTCATTAATCAGTTTTTGTTTGAGTGTTTTCTCGGTCGTAAAACCTGATAATAATTAGAGTTTCATGCTGGACAGTGCCTCCTGTGAAATTGAACGAATTATGAGGCCTGATACACAAGACAAACTAAAGCAATTATTTTCTCTGAAGGGTAAATTTAATAGGATTATCGAGTGCTTTCTCGGCATAGAACAAAATGAAGAGGAACTATGGCTTCATCAAAGAAATAATTTGATATAAACAGTTTCACCTGAAATATACACCATGTAGTACTTAATACTTTTGTTAAAATATAATATCAACTTTTTCCACCACCTTGAGGGCTATACTCAATACCTTACCTAATAAAAATAACACACAGCCCTTGTCGCTTCTTTTTAATCATATATATATATATATATATATATATATATATATATATTGGTGGATGGGTATGTGAGTGCGTGTACGTATGCATACATATATGTTTGTGTGTCTGTGAGAGCGATAGAAAGAAGGAGAAATGCATGCTACATTGCATCCTAGCATATCTGGGAAAACAGATTTTAAACTAAGAAATTAATTTGTTAAAAAAATAGAAGATATATCTACATCTACAAACAAAACAAATACTATTATCAGTATTAGCGTTTGACAAATTTTATAGCGGATATTTGCCTAAGTATAGAGAACTGACTGCGTCTTTTGTAATGTTAAGAAGATTGAACAGTGAATTTTAATAGACTCAGTGGAAGAATACAGCATTCGAAAATTTAAAACTTATAAAAAATAGTTTTGTAAACCTCTCAAAACTAAAAAGGGAGTGACTTTAAATACAGAGCAGGTTGTATCAGTACCCATGTTTCAAAAAGGTCATCTTTAGTGTACCATTCTAAAAGGTTAACGTCAACCAGGGCTAACTATACAAATATGAAAAAGAAGTTTTATGGAACACATAGAGAGTCCACCATTTTTTTTTGTCTTTTTTGCAGGATGTTATTGATTAAATCTTTTTATAAACTTTTAGGGTTTATCTTCAACGCCAGTTACATAAAGAATTTTATTAAGCTGACCGAATACGTGAAAGGAAACAATATTCAACTTGTTGATGCTCTATGAAGTTTAAAATTCTAGAACCATCAGAAAGGTCAGACAATTCACCAAAGACAATATTACACTGGATTGAAACACATTTATTACCCTTCAGTTGCCTTATATTTGAAACCTTAGAGAATCCTATATTGAGCAAGATTACATGTAGAATAAAGAGGAACACATGGTCGTTAGTGTTCTAAGGCCTGACTTACTCTATAAGGCAATAAAACACGGATTAACTTTAGAAAGGGTCTTATATGCAATGAACATATTTTAATACGACCAGAGAGATTAAAAGACATAATAAAATGTCGATTATATTTACCGTGGAATAACAGCAAAACAGAAATGACTAAAAGTGGAAATGTGGTAAGCTGAGTACTTGCATGATGAAGAAAATACCTACCAAAAGCAAAAATTATATAGCAATAAGAAGCTTTTGCCGGATCTCTCTGCACTCATTGTATAGGAAAAGAGCCATGGTCCAACGTTCATATGGGTCATGAGCATGATAAAGGCATATTATTATTGTTAATTTGGTCAAATCATTTTCCGCATTGTCTGACGTTGTTAGTTCAGGATAAGAAGGTAGATGTGGTAAAGCAAAATATTACGAGTAATATTTTCCAGATATAGGGTGCAAGAATTGTTAGTCTCTGACAATTCACTAGAATTTTGTGATGAATCTTTGTGTTTGTGGAAAAAACAAATTGGATGCCCCCCTTATAAAACAAATTCAATGGCTCTTTTATAAAACACCACCATACCATTTGCAACCGAATGGTGTTGCAGGAATAATGGTGAGGACGGTTAAAATTGGAATTAAGCCATTTTCCAAATTTAGTGACATTATAGACAGATGAGAAACTTCTAGGTCACTAGAAGAGACTATTAGTTCACTAGAAGATATCACAACAGCTAGAATAATTTATCCCCTGACATAAATACTTTTATATTTGAAACATCCTTTATAACGCGGATATTTTTTATTTCGATGATTTTTGTAACCAAGAAAAAAAGATACTTTAAAAGCAAACAAGGTATTACTTTAATATTTTTTCTTATTTGTCTTTTTTTTCGTAAAAGAGAAAAAGTAAAGTAAAAAAAGAATATTTAAGCTTTGCAACATTTCTGCTTTAATAGAATTAGAATAATTTTCAAAATGAATAATTTATGGCCCATAAGAACATAGGCTACACGATGACACGGCTTTATTGTTAGATTAAGAAGAAAAATAATGAAACCTTAATTGGAAGAAGATGAAGCACATGACTGTCAGCAAAACTAACTTCGCAATGTATGACGTCTGTACAAGTAATATAAAAAAAGAACATGCAGGTGTAGAAAACCGCTGTTTCTATAACTGGTTTCGATATGCAACGCTGAATCGGAGATTCTGATTCAAATTATGGTCAAGTCAGTTTTGTCCATTTTTGCACAAATACCATTCGTGAAAAACTGTATCTTTCCATTGAGTTTATGCTCTCTAACTTTGGTTAGAAACGGCCTCAGATATAAAAAAAATATCTGACTTTTGAATTGCGCTGTATGCAACAAAGTACCACGTCACGGTCTTTTTTGTTGTTATTGTTCTACCATTTTACTAAATATTAAAAAAGAAAAATTCTAGATCATCTACATCTTAAAAGGCCAAGGAATGAAAAATGGGGACAGAAATAAATTAGACAATGGAAGACGATATATTTATAAAATATTAACAAATTAATGTAAAGAGAAAACCAGTTTTATACTGCATGATATTTTGTCTAATATGTTACAGAAGAACGATACACGAAAAGTGTTAATTAAATGTACAATAAGAAAGGTTGAAAGATTATTAAAGATTCATTCACAGACTAACGAGACGATTCCCTTGACATTAGAAACCTTTCTAAGATGCAAGCATTAAGGTCATACATATATATATATATCCTAGAACTTTTCCACAAAGCGAAAGAATTCATTAGAAGAGCTTAAATCAGTTTCATATTTCGCTACGTTATCTAGGGACCGTTTTAAGAGAAAATTATTCAAAACTATAGAATTTGGTTTGAATACAATGAATAGTGAAGTAAGAAAGATAATAATTAAATTATTGTTTTCTTTACTGTTTCACTCTTATTTCTGTTAATTAAAATTATCTCAAGAAGATTATTTTCATTTATAAGGAGAAAATGGCTAAAAATGTTACCACTTAACAGTGTCTATTACAATATAAATAAGCCGGAATGTGATTAAAGCTAAAACATGATGTGGTTTGAATGTTGTAAAACGGAGGTACATACAAGAATACTTATCCAAGTGCTACATAGCACTACAAACACCAAGATACTATGTGACTGATCAAACAGTCTCTCTAAGTGCAAGCAAAGTGTCTGAGATGCAACAATCGTAAAAATCCCAACCAAAGTCCCTGATACGGATCAATCAGATTTCCACACATTGATAAAGCTCGCGTTGTTAAATTACTTAAATATGATTATATCAATAATTGGATCCCACAAGTGACGAGATCTTGTTACGATGTGTAGCGAATGTACATCTCTAATTATGGTATGACAAATTGTATTTATGCTTTTTAGCTATAGTCGTTTTTAGAAATGGCAACATATATATATATATATATATATATATATATATATATATATATATATAGATATAGATATATATATATATTAGAACACGATTCTCCAAATATACATTTTTGCGGTAATAACCAAATTTTTCTTTTCATCCTATTGATAATTGCGTGAATGTTTTCAAAATGTTAATAGCAAAGCTACACTTTTTAAAAGTGTTAACAAACTGAAAGAATAACTTATAATTGAGCTATTTATAAGTTCAAGAAGTTTAAATTGCTCTGAAAATCTGAACCTCGTGTCAACCATTAGGTTACCATAACAGAAAGACATTCATTTAAAAACCTAAAGATAAATAATAACACAAACATCAATTCCATTAATTGGAACTTGTTTTTCTATTTATTTCTACAGACGAAGTCTTCAATTTGATTTAGAAAAAAAATTACATGTAATTTAAAATCG
Organism: Ascarosepion bandense; assembly: GCA_037127315.1. NCBI lineage: Eukaryota > Metazoa > Mollusca > Cephalopoda > Sepiida > Sepiidae > Ascarosepion > Ascarosepion bandense. The sequence continues at coordinate 1,772,188 of JBBBDQ010001209.1, forward strand.
AAGTGAGAACCTATAAATATCTCACGGTTAAAATGCTTTTACACGTCGATAGGAGTAAATTTAAGATCATGTACATTTCTATTTAAACATATTTAAATGATTATTTGTATTTCAAGACATTTTATAAGTGTTTCAGTGTTAGTGTGACTCGTTAACAAATCAATGACGGTGTTTCGTAAGTAGAGGAAAGCTCATCGTTCTTCTGGTACAAGGCAGACAAAAATAGTGGATTCAGCCTGCGTGACGAAAAGAATGATTTCTGTCTGTCTTGTGGCTGAGGTAGTTGCGTATTTACAACATCCAAGATGAATAATAAAATTCAACTTCCCGAAACAAGATAGGCTAAAATATTTCTATATGAACATGTATCATAAGCTGATACTCACAAGGTTTAACTACAGAATAAGTTCTTCATATATTATCAACATCGGTTATAAATGTTATTCCTATAGCTTGATGCTTGGATTCAGATAGAAACCATATTCTGATATCCTTGGGAAAAAAAGAATTCATCACAAGACAGAGTGGATAACAGTATATACTCCGCGACTTAAAAACTTTATCTTTTGATCTAATCAAGATGAGTAAATATAAATAAAACAAAAACAAAATAGAAAGCTGCTCATTCAGTGTATCAAGAGGCCCGTGTTCTATCCTTGGTAAAAGGTAAGATTTAAATGCTGATTTCTACTTAAGCTGACTGTCTCTCCATACTTGTAAGATAAAATCCATATGCGAGTAATTGTCTTACTCCATTTTTCTATCCTTGATTAATTAAAATGAAATCAAATAAGGAGGTCAATCCTATAAGACTTATCCATTAGTTTCTCATCTGATACAACATCCTTTGTAGGATTGTAGATTTCAGATGCCATAATGAGTAGCAGCAATCTTATTTTATTGGTGATTTTCACAAAATTCTAATAATTCTAACTGGCACGGCCAAATCATCCAAGAGTGTCGCTAATATCTTTTAGATTTTATGCGTAAGTGCTACCCGTTGAGGTTCGCATAATATTTGCGTTTATTTCATGTCCTGGTTTTGATTGTGATATTTTCTGTTTTAGCAATTGATAAACTTATATATTCTCTGTTTCCGTCTGTTCATATCAATCTTAATTGATAAAGGTCCACGGAGACGAACATGTTATGATAAAAAATATATAGCTATTTATTGCTAAGCTGCTAAATATCATAATAAATCGTAAGTAATTATAAAGTTGACATTGAGTTCAGCAGTGAGAGAACAGAAAAGTTTGGCCCAAGTTTTCGGATGAAGGGTGACGATATTTAGTAAATCGGTAAATGTTCTGGAATTTATCAAATGAGACACACCTTCGTTCAATATTTATTGATTTCTGTGTGTGTAGAAATAAGACAAATTCCGTAAAGTCGTTGATTTATTGGTTGATATGATTTTTATTTGTTGTCAAAAATTTGAAAGTTATTTAAAGAGGAAATATATTGGATTGTAAGAATAAATCTTTTATTTTTTAGAAAATAATGCGTTAAATATTTTGGTATGTAATTTTTTTTCAGATACAAGGCTTATACATTAAGGCCGGAAGAGAAATAAATGTAAGCATTTCCCAACAATATTTGCGGCTTCGTGAATGTAACATTCAAATGGAATACGAACTCGGCTTTCCGGTTTCCCATCGGGAACTAAAATGGCGTTTAGAATAAAGCAACTTAGAAGCAAGCATCCATGTGAAATCATTGGTAAACTTTCAAAACAGAATCTTACATTTATTTTGTGGGCATTTATTACTATTATTCTAGACACCATTCATCATTTTTGTAGTTGATAAACACTAAAATGACATTGTAGCATGCAAAACCTCCAACTAAGAATATGTGTTTTGTAAGCATGCACAGTCACTATGCGTAAACTTTTAAACAGATAAGGAACTTTAAAATCATAGTCATAAATCTCATTCTGAAAAATCAATCGGTTTCGAACATGATTTTTTCAAATCTTATGTGTGGCAAATACTCATTAAAATCTACTCATCCAATAAAATCTCACCAATCATTAAAGTCCGACAGCTATGGAGAATCGAACAGACAAAGAAATGGTTAATCGACAAGACTGTTTGACCCATAGTAATGGCTTCTACTCACACAGGAGACCCCACTTATGTGACCTTGCACAAAACCGAATAAATTACAAGCTCAGGAATATTAGACGTCAAATAGAAAAATATAAAGAAATGAACTTAGTTTTCAGTTAATAAATTCAGTTGATAGAATTGATTGTTTCAACAATCGAAATTTCTATTGACCTGTTGAACAAGAATGGATGTGTCGATTTTCCCCACCACATACTTACTGCTGACAGAAAAAGGTTTAGTTCATTAGCGTTGACTACATTTTGAAAACAGCATAATTATAGACATTTATTCTGAATAACTTTATTGTCATAAGTGAATTAAATTAGAAACACTCAACTTTGTTGAAAAGACACCATTTAATAGTTCAGAAAATGCTAGGATCTATACAAAAGAAATGTCTCAACAACTTTCAAAATATCTACTCTTACAATCATTCCGATATATTCTTGATATCAGAACGATCGATAATCAGGCTAGACATGTATTCGGCTCTTAATTGCTACTTATAATCCATTTAATGTCGGCCGTGTCGACCACTGCGATGACATCACGGCTTAATAATCTTAATTATATATACATTTGTTTTAACTCTTGCAAAACGAGGCATTAACTCAAAATCTTTCAACTATGCATTCTTTTTCAGTGCTATATTGGTCGAACCTAGAATTATTTTTGATTTGTCAAATAACAAATGCAGTTATTTTTTTAAAAATCATATCACCCCGAACAAGGCGGTAACGCTACTGATGTGCAGGGGGCTACGTAAGAGTGAAAAGATTGGAAAAGAGAAAGCCGGAAACCACATCCTAAACAGGAAACAAGGGATGAGCCTCTGCACCCGTTCAATAGACGTGGGTGGAGTGTGAACCGGGCGATAGTTAATCTATATTCTCCAACTGAAAAAAAAAAGAATGGAAAAGAGTAAAAGCCGGTAAATCCGATGTGACACTGTAGAAGTCGTGAATTATTTTCACAGGATTTCAAATGTAATAGTTATTAATATAGTAAGAAAATGAAAATAAAAAATTACGTCGAGGTTGTATAGAACTATAGTAAAAACGATGCTTCTATCGTTTACAGCGTTTATCACAGTAGATTATTATATTTTTATTTGTAGTTTTCTGGTTAAGCGCATGATTTAAATTTGATAACACTTCATTTTCCATTATGTATCGAACGAGCCTCGTAATTATAATTATGTAAATATATATATTGCCTCCTCGTTGAAACACAGGTTCACGTATGACCATTTAAGCAACGTCGTCCCTGCTCAGTTCCTAGATGAATGATTTCTTGGGAATACCACGTACTATAACTTTGGGTTTGCAGGTGGTGTAATGTAGAATGACTCGGAAGTGTGAATCGCAGGACCAAGCTAAAATTTCAATAGGTTTCGTTATAGTTACATACGCTCAAATGCACTTAAAAAGAGTATCAATCCACCTTTTCACACTTCTTGCTATGGGCTAATTATTTTTAAGAAATTATGGGTTTAGTTAATATTAAATACTAGATGTTTGACTGTAAATGTTCTGACTGCGGTTGTCCGAAATTATTTGTTTTTTCTTTAGATTTCTATGGTCTGATTCCGGTTCATTGTAGACTTTTCCGCTTGTTCCCCAACTTCTCTGTGTCTCTCTCCTTTGTCCTTCAAATGATCAAATATTTTATGTAAAGTGTTGCATAAATTTTTAAATATAATTGTCTGTGTCGGTTAATATTTTCCACTCAGCCCTAAATGTTTGATTGGAGACATTCTGACAGCAAAGAATATTATAAAATATTTTCTTAACTGAACGTTTGTCCTCAAGTGGAAAGGTTCCTTAAAATTATCTTGTTTTGACTAGTAAGGGATCTTATGACGTTTACCAAGCTAAAACTTAGTAAATTTGTTTTTCCTTAACTTTTTTTAAAGTTGGAGAAGATAGACCCTACTATCATCAGGTTCATACTCCCTCCTTTTTTAACAGGAGTAGAGGCTCATCACTCGTTTCCTGTTTAGAAAAGGGTTCGCATTTTCTTTCTATTCATAATGTCTTAAAAGTGATAATGTCGCAATATTTTTGCAATGTGTGTTGATGGTTTCAACGTCACTTCATACTGAGAGTACCGAGTTCGGAGTTTCCTGATTACTGCTTTAGACAGGTAATTAGGAGCCTGAAATCTTGCTTATTGTCTTGAAAGACTACCTTGATCAATTTAAATAATATTGGCGTTCTAGTAGTGCCATGTCGCGCATGGAGATGTGTCCATGGAAGTGCCTCCGGTGAGCAACACTGAAGTCACTTTATTCTGTAATCTGCGCCAGTTCACTTCTAACACTTATTGCATTTTCCGACCGACTGATACGACAACTCTAGGCTTGTCCTTATAAAAAATCTTTAATCATGTTAACACAAAATGAAAGAAATAAAACTAAACCAGCTAATCTCAAAACCCTAAACCCCTTAATATCTCTTTCTCGAAGGTCTGTTGTATCCGCAATAAATGTAAGCGAATCCTAGATTATGTTAAGTTGTCGTTTAATAATAGAATAAATTGTGGCTCTACTGGTAGTTCTGAATAACTACAACAAACCCTCAATTTTTCCACCACTCAATAAATTTCATGTTCTCACATCCACAGCGGACAAGACTGAGTGATTGGCTCGCAGATTCTCTTAAAATTTCATATTTATTTCATATGGAGTACCCACATCCGACTTCTTTCCTAGAACTGAAGAAAAGCTGAGTGATATATACATAACCCTCTCTCTGGTCTGTAACATTATTTCTAAGCTTGATCCCCATAATGTATGTGGATGTTATAGTTCTTAAGTTATCATCCTAAAGGAATGTGCCCCTGAACTCTCTCCTCTTCTCTCCAAATTCTATAATTAGTGCCTTATTGCATTATGATTTCCTACTTCTTGGAATTCCTCCTCTGTAGTTCTGTCTTTAAAAACTCTGAAAATCCCTCTGACCCTTCTAACAATCGAATTGTCAGCCTCTTACCGATTTTTGTCAAAGTGTTCGAGGCTATTATCAATGATGAAATGATTCAACATCTTACATCCAACAATTATTTCCTGAAAAAAGTGTGGCTTTATCTTCCACAGATCTACTGCTGATGTGCCAACGACCATCACCGTGTACATATATCAGGCCCTTGATAAGAACGGGGAAGCCCTGGCTCTTGCCATGCATATCTCGAAAGCATTCGATAGGGTTTCGTATGCTGGCCTTCTGAGCAAGCTGCAGGGCTACAGTATAACTGAACGATTGTTTGATTTAATTTAAACATTCCTATCAAACTAAAAATTGATGATCCTTCTAAATGAGCTTACCTTCAAAGCTTTTCATGTTATCGTGCGTGTTCCTCAAGGCTCTATCCTAGATCCTATTCTCTTTCTGATATGCATCAATGATCTTCCTGATGTAGTCAGTTCCCAAGTTGGAATTTATGCAGATGACACCACCATCTATTCCGGTATCAAAATGAAACCTGCCTTGGCTGAGAAAATAGATCTAGCCTTTACTTTTGGAATGGACATCAAATCTGTGATGGATTAAGGTCAGAAATGGCTTGTAAATTTTAATGATTCCAAAACAAAACTGTTCGCCTATAACCACCATGGAAACGCTTTCCTACCTTCGATTAATATGGATCACACTAGTTTCACCGAAAGTAACACAGTGTACCTCCTCGGTTTCACTCTCTCAGCCGATCGCAAGTAAAATAAACACATTAAATCAAAAGTTGCATCTAATTTTCAGAAGGTTGGTTTGCTATGACAAAACAGAAAGTTTTATCATCAGAATCCATCTTGCACTTTTCAAATATACCATTCGTCTGTGTATTGAATACTTTTGCCATAATAGATCAGGTGCTCATGCTGTTCATCTTGGGGTTCTCGACAAAATCGATAGGTGGATCTGCAATATAATTGGTCCTTATTATATTGCTCGCCTTCAGCCACATTCTCATTGATAGAATGCGGATTCTTTGTCTTTTCTACAAGTATTTTCACGGCTTCTGCTCATACGATCTTTATACTTTGGTGTCCTGCTCTCAAGAATTCAGCCGAGAAACTAAATTGGCAACTATGTCTCACCCATTTACCGTCAAAATAGGCAATCGCCAATTCTACTTCAGCAGTTTCTTTCCTTGCATTTCCCGCCTGTATAACTCCCTTCCACGTTCTTATTTCTCTGATAGCTACAATTTCCAAAGGTTTAAATGTAACGTCATTTGCCATCTTCTATCTCCGTAACTCCCATCTTACCCTTGCTACAACGTTGCCTATACTGTTTTCTTTTCTGCGATTCGCCTCTTTTTATTGTAACCCCCTACGCAACAGCGGCAGTAGTGCCTTGCTTGGGATGAAACTATTATGAAAGTAAAGTTAATTATTATCTTAAAGAAGTCCTTGCAATTTAAAAATACATTCTGGCTTTAGATAACCTGCATAGGGCTGATAAGCCGTAAGAACTAATCACACCTTCTTATACTCATCTTTGGTGTCGGAGATGGTTCGTAAAAATAACAGAGAACATAGGAAAAAAAGAAAGAAAAACGACTGTGGATTTCGGAATATCAGCTGAATTTATAAATCACACTATAAAAACGGCTGAGAGAAGCAGCATATGAAAGAGAATGGCAAAATTTATTAAATTAATCCTGAAAAAAAGATTTCGAAAAGTAATATTACTTCGAATATTAAACAAATTTTTCTTTCAGTATTCTGGGCTTGTAATTAAATATGCATATAATTATATTGGTGAGTTGAAAACGTCTACAGAGTTGCAAGACAGAGACGTGATAACTACCAACGAATAATCTGCTTAATGAATTATTTTCCTTTAACGCTATTAATTGTATCATCTGAAGGGTTTTTTTTTCGATATGGTAAGAAACAAAGACTTGATTTCTGTCTGCTTTGTACCACGTAAGCATTTGCATAAAATATTAAACGAATATAAAAAAGACTTTAACTTTTCTTCATAGCATACAGTGTAATCGATAAGTAAACTCAATTCGGTGGGTTAGAGGCTAACAGATAAAACACTATTTTAACAATGTGTTCTAAATGAAACTTGTAAATGTTTGAAAGATTGCCTTGTCTTGTTCGAAATTAAAAAAAAACATTTCGAGATGACATATAGTGGATAGTGGCAATGAAAAGCGCTTTATAGAAGCCAAAAACAGTGTAACTCTATCTTTCTTAACATTTTTGATTTTTGAACTAAAGAAAAATATTTTTTATATATTTTCGGGAATAAAATTTGCTACAGGAATAAGTTACTTATCAAAACGACAGTGACGAACTGATTGGTTCGAGTTATTCATTGGAACAAATCATTTTTTTTCCGAGCAACGAAGGCGACCAAAAATATTGCCGTTCTTTTTGGTATAAATACGGCACGAAAACATCAACGAAGCTGTAATATGTGATCCACACATTGTGTGATTTTAGGTAGCTTTCATCTTTTCCGTATTACTTGTTTCGTTTCAATTTTTCTGGTCAGCGGATTTACGAATTTAATTTTTTGAAGCATTATTAGAATCGAATTAAGATTGGAATGATAGAGTCAAACATTTAATAGTTTATGTTGAATTAGAGAAACCCTGTAGATATAATTTGATCAGTGAATGTTTGAGAAAATAATTTCTAAAAATGATTTTATTAAAACAATAATAGAACCTATTGCAATTGAATGGATAGAAAATTTATCGAAGATTACTCAAATACATAAAATGTAAGAGAAAGTACTGTAATTCTTAACTCATGAGATGTTAAAATTCAAAATGAAAATATTGGAATATAATTTTGTATGTTTCTATAATTTTTGGTATGTTTAGGAAGACCTACATCAATTTTTTATAAAAAAGTTAGGAGCAAAAGTATCTGAAGTCCGCCGAACAATAAGTCACATAAAAAGTCCTCATCACCCGGAGTGTAATGAACAGAGCACTTACTTAAATCGGTTTAGAGATAGGACAAAAACAGTTCATGTTTGTCAAAAACACCGAAACAAGAAACGCAATTGTCATGCCTAGAATGTTATCAGAAAGTGCAATACAAATGCAGAACGACTTGCACCTGTGTTTTATAGACTACACAAAGGTTTTCGCCAAAGTAGGCAGCAAAGACTTGCAGTACATGCTCGGCAACCTCAACATATTCAAGAAAAAATTAGAGTTATCAGAAAACTATAAATCGGCTGCATGTAAAGAAGACATGAATTCAGTAGATATACAAAAACAGAAAGAGATGTAAAGGATAGATGTGTCTTCTTACCGGATCGAATCAACATGTAGAGCAAAACTATTATGAGAGAAGGTAGAAGTCCTGCTAGGATTCTTCATTAGCGGCCACAATCTGAACAGTATACGATACGCAGATGATACAGTGCTGATGACAGACACAGAAATGAATATATAGAACCTCCTACAGAACGTAGCAAGGAAAAGTAAGGAAAAAGAGCTAAGCATAAACTGAATGTTTGGTCATCAGTAAAAAGAGACCAAAAAATCGGGGACGCTAAAAACAAACACGTGTAGAAATATAAGTACAAAGGAAATGTTCTGACGGGCGATGGAAAATGCAAAACTGAGATATATGTCGTCCTACATGGCAGCGAATGCAAGACAATCTCTTTAAGAATGAATGAGACGCGGTTCTACAGAAGAGGGAAAGTGAAATACTGAGATACGAAATGGCATTAACATGGCCAACGAAGCTTTCCAGAAGCTGAATATCATTTTGAAAGACACGAACATTTTGCTGGGAACAAAGGAGAGAGTACTCAATAGTTATGTGATACCTGTCCTTCAAATGACAGCGAATGCTAGACAATCACATCAGAGATGAAAGAGAAACTTGAAGCAACCGAAATCTGGCTCTAAAGAAAAATGCTAAGGATAGAATGGATTGAACATGGGAGTAAAAGGCGTGGTTTTGGAGGATCCAAACTAAAAAGAAACTTATACTTGGCATCAATGAGAAAAGAGATATTCAAGAATCTAATACACCAAGGATGGGTAAAAGAAAAGAGAGACAAGGGAAATCAATGCGAGTCATACTTGACGGGCTTGTGTAATTGCATGGTGGAGCAAGGTGAGAGAGATATACCAAGAGGAAAAATGTTAAGAGTGACAAGGGATACGGACAATGAAAAACCAAGATTACCTACGGCTTGAAAGGACACACCACTTAAAAAGAAATTTCTATCAACCAAGATCATTAAAAAGACTTTAGTCTCTTGTTTTAGATAGTATTTACAATGCTGTAAGCTTCATGTTGCAGTGCAATAGAAAGTAATTTTTAATGCTACATCTATTATTTGATATTGTAAAACTGAATATTTTGTAATAATTTTTAAACATAGTGTGTGATCCAGAAAATGTTTTCTCTTGAAATCATCCCGATTGGGGAACGATGTTGATTATCTTTCTAGCGGTTTAACTGGGAGCACAAGACGCGGTTAATCGGAATGATGTTCCTGGTTATTAGAATTTGTGGATTAAAGAAAATCGATTTCAAAGATAAAATGCCACTCTCTGAAATAATGATTCCTCTGTGTAAATATTAATGGTCTGTAAAACAGATTAGGATTATCAGGTTTAATTTGATTTTATTTGTCTTCTCTTATATTATTCTCTATCTATCTATCTATCTATCTATCTATCTATCTATCTATCTATCTATCTATCTACCAGAGACAAGTCGTTTTTGTATTCAAGGTAGGCATAAAATATTCCCATAATCTAACAACAAAGGTTACTCGGATTATTATGGATTATGTGAACAATGCTTAATGTTTTGAAGATTTTCCTCATAAATGTCAGAAAATCATATGTTCCCTAACTTGAGTAATTACTGACGGCACGTCTCTGCTACTGTGACCTTTTACAGGGAGCACGGGAGGTACCTTTGACTAGCTTAGGCAGTTACTAGCCTGCCAGCAGATTCCCTGTGCATACTCTTTAAAATAAATATCTCTTCTTTCATCTACACAAGTTTTGCCGTTATTTCACTCGATCACCACCTTGTCTGTTTGTAACTTTTTAAAGGATACAACAGCGGCGACGAGAGATTCAATTCCAGCTCACAACGCAGATGATCCCAAGACAATGTTTGTAAAACGTACAACTGTAGTAATTGTTGAAAATACTCCGAGAAATTATGCAACAAAAATGGAACAACTGGCTGAATTGACTAAACATTAACAGCTGTTACAACAAGAAAAATTTGAAAAATCACGAGATTTTTTCAACATGAACTAATGCAATAACTATAAATAACAAGACCCTAAGCTATTGTACGAAACCGTAATATCTAAAACAACAGACGAACTGGGCTACATATTTTTCCTCTGAAGAAATATCTAATTCGTTGTCAGAATTCAAGTATGACGAAGTCAATAGAGTAACTGTCCCTGCCTATTTTCATTAGTACGAGACGATTGTTTTTGAAAAGGTTTGAACAATCGTTTGAGGAGGAAAAATTACGTTGGCATCCAAAAATTAGGTACAGGGGAGAACACTAAATACAGTAACGTAATTTCTTTTGTGAATGAACAAACATGGAAGAAAATAGGTTGGCTATCATTGACGAATATCAGAAGAATACCTAGGAAAGCTAAACTTCAGTGGTGAATTCAGCTGCAACGAATTATTTAAGGAGAGGACTTTCAAATGAAACGTCTATGTTTTTCCCGATACGACAAATTTATTTGGTACAGATTGGGTCGTGCTTTTGGATTTATTGAAATTACCTGTAAATTAAAACGTAAAACCAGTATACAAACCAAAAAAGGATTGCATCATTTTCAGCTTTAGATTCCATAAACCAAAAACTGGAAAGGCTAGTGAAAATGGGTGTAATTTCTAAAGTTGACTACTCAGGTTTGGCTGCGCCTACAATGAATGAACAAAAAGACCCCAGTTTGTTCAGATTTTTCAATAGGGTTTAATGACTGTCTGAAGGATTACAAGTATCCGTTACTTTCACCGGAGGATATTGTTTTCTTAGCTGAATGGTGGCAAAGTGTTTTCTAAAATAAATCTATCTGACGCATATCAACAAGTGAAATATATGAATAGAATTCAAAGTTATTAGCAATTAATGCTCACATGGGAGGCTACAAGTTAAATCGTCTCCCGTTTGGTTTAAAGATGGTTCCCAGTTTTAAGCAGATAATGGAGACCATATTAGCTAGTTTAGAATTTGCAATAGCGTACCTGGACGATATACTGCTAAAGAGCGAAAACAACGAACAGCACAAAAACATATCAAGGCAGTGTTCCAGAAAATTGATGAATATGCCTTTAAGCTAAGTTCAGACAAATGCGAGTTTTTCATGAAGTAGATAAAATATTTGGGGCAAATAATCGAGGAGAACGGAAGTAGACCAGGCCCGGAAATGGCCGAAGATATTAAAATAGGCCACCATTAAATAATGTCACTAGTCTTCAGGCGTTCTTAGGCTTGGCCAACTATAACAGTATCTACATTCCCAAAATATATGATCTTAGAGCCCCAATGAATGAGTTACTGAAAAAAACTGCAAAATGGATTTGGTCTAAAGAATGTGAAGATGCATTCTAGAAAATAAAAATATGTCTGGTATCAGATTTATCATTTGCGCATTTTCACCCTAAAAATGTAATAATTTTTACATCTGACGCTAGCAACTATAGGATCGGAGCTGTAATTCTACGGTTTGAAAATGGGACTGCAAAGCCTATGGATTACGTACCCTAGAAAAAAGTAGGACACGCCGTTGTTTTGTTTAGGTTGATTCCAAAATTTACAGAACCATTAGATGATACGGAGATAAGTGATTCAATGGTTATCCCTTAAAAAACTTCAAAAAGAAACTAAACTATCACGTTTCTCAATTCATGAGCAAGTGATTTTATATGCAGATAGAATGATAATACTAGATGCACTGCGAAAGAAAATCTTGAAAGAAATTTAATATAGGTCATCCGGACAAATGAGTAGCTAAACGTATTGACCTAGAATGGACTAGGAGATCGAGAAGAAAGTAAAATATTGTTGAGGTTTTCAACTTGAGGCAAAAGCACCACCAATAAAAATTCAATCATTATCTAAAACTGATGTCCCTTGGACGAGGTTACATATCGACTAAGATGGATCAATAAATGATTACTACTATCTTATAATTGTGGACAGTTTCTCCAAGTGACTGGAAATATTCAAGTATCGATATCCGACATCCTTAAATACTATGAATGTACTAAATGAGCTTTTTTACTCGTTTTGGGGTATTAAAAGGTTTCATGAGGGACAACGGGACACAGTTTAGCATCAGAGAATTTAAGAATTTCTGCACATCTTTGTCCATAGACCATATTACATACTCTGTTTAACTTCCGTGGCTAAACAGACAAGCAGAAAGATTCTTAGACACTTTTAAAAGAGCTCAAAGAAATAATGAAGACATGGACTGATGAGAGGCGATACAAATGCTTTAGCTGTTTACAGAATCACGCCATATCTAAACACAGATTCAGAGTTTTCACCAGCCTAACCGATGTTCGCGAGAAAAATTCGATCAGTGTTTGACAGGCTGTTGTCTGGAGTAACTAAACGATTGGTAAAAAAGAGAACATTGTGACCAATTTAAAAAAAAAAAACAGGAGACAGAGATTTCTTTCGAAATTCTTATGGTGTTAAAAGCTTCTGGTAAGACGGAATTATCACCAAAAGACTTGGCACAGTGTTAAACATGCTCAAAGGAAGAAGATTTGAATGTAAGAGATATTTAAATTAGTTAAGTCCAAGACATACGAAAATGTCATGCCTAGCGAAGAATTATTAAAGAAGGTAATATATGAGGCATTCAAAATAGCAGTTCTCATATCTCTAACATTACCGATGGAAGAATCTCTAACCTCACCAATTCAGGAAGTGTCAGTTTCTGGGAAAATCGCTAATACTTCAAATCTCAGCAGATCAAAAATTGGTGAGGCGTAAAAGTATTTAAAAGAGGAAAAAAGTCAAACAATTATGTCTTGACCCCAAAACAAAAATATAGTGGGCAAAATGTCAGTAGAAAATTATCTCGGAGGAGGTGTTGTAATGCAATGTCCCACACTCCGTATCACCTATGTAGACTGACTATATTAGTAGCCATATATAATGAGCTCAGGAGATACCTGTGAATCACTTCCTACCTGTGAAGTGGTGTATTCTCCTTAAAATAAACTTCTCTTTTTTCATCTACCACATTTTGCTGTTCTTTCACACGAGTACTACCTTGACCGTTTGTAATCTCATTAAAGAATACAACAATATCTACGTGTGTATGTATGTACATATACATTACAGGAAATAAATTAATAGCCTTAAAAACACTTTAAAATGAGTTTTTAAAAGTAAAAGATAACATTTTAAAAACTACAATGTATATACTTTTGCCTTGGCAAAAAGTAATCACTTTACTATTAGTTAATATTGTACAACTACAAAAACACTGCATGTTTACTCTGAATATCATGCATTCAGCCATCATCATATATTTGTTGATCGCTTCATGCGTAAAACTGACTGTCATTGTACAGTTTTATGCACATGAGAACACAGTTTTACTTTATACATTTGTGAGCTTTTGATCTGTGCCTCTATCGAGGAGCATTTGTATGTCTGAGTGCATGTGTGCTTCATTTTATAGAAAGCAAACGGAAACTAATTCTATGGCTGAAAATGCATAGGTGTTTGAATTCTGTCCGATGCTTCTTTTATTTTTAAATGCACTAATATACATTGGGTGAATCTACATAGACCTGCACCCTGGCTTATTATCTATTCTCTATCATTCCACTGAACTGGCATAAATACTGAGAGTGAATAAATGTGAGTACACTTTAGAAAAAGCTAAAACCACACTCTTCACTAAATTATACACTTCCATCAGATTTAATATCCAAAGGATTTTTAACTATAATAGGTTGACTGAAAAGTTTATACGCTTTTTATTAAATGTGACCAAATGAGGTTCTTTAACTTTGCGATTCCCTCAGATCTTCCTTCGGTGATGCAGTGCTTGAATCTCATTGGTGAAGAGGCATTCATACTGTCGGTCAAGAAAGTGTGGACAAAGCAGATATGAAGTCATCTTTTATGAGTTATTTGTTCTCAGTCAAGTGTTATTTTTATGTTTGTTTTTCATGGGGAATCGATGATAGTCACATGTGACCGAATCAAGAGTATAAGTAGGGATAATCAGCTAGTTCAAAGATACATTTACGCACATTGAAAACAAGATCCTCTTCATTAATTTTTCTGAGGATTTTATCTTGATAGGCCTTTGTAAATGCCCTGGCAATTTAGAATGGAAATCTTCATTGTGTGTTAGGTTCATTTGAAGATATTCAATAAACACAAACTCTAAAGTTGAGGCCACCTCCTTATCTGCAGATAGAATGACATTGGTTTATTTTGGAGCCGGTGAGGAGTGTTTTTTTTTCTACTGCATGGATTGTTTCCGGTTCAAAGTGCTGAACCCAACATTCATCCTTGGTTAGAAAGCGTTCAAAGAAACCAGCTGGATCTCAAACAATTTCATTTTCTCCTTGATGCGATTTTGAAGCCTTGTGCGCTTCTGACCACATGCCATCGATCAGAGACTTCGGTTTATTTTATTTTATTTTTTTTGCAGAATATTATCCAATCTTTCACGATATATGCTAATAGTATTGGCGATTTTGATAAAGAAAATAAAGTTAATAATGTCGTCCATCAATAAGTGATGAACACTATCAATTTTTTACTCGGTGTTGGTAGTTTCCAGCAACGGTGGAAAATGTCTAGTCTATTTCCGAATACCATGATTAGGTAGTGTTAGTGAGACTTTAGCCAAGCGTATCTCATTAAATTCAAGTGAGTGTTATTATGCAGCTAATGTACGTGTTTTTTAACTAGTCCTATCCATTTATCTATGCGTAAAGACGTTCTCCCCCATCCACAATATTAACACCGTTGTTTATCGTTTTAAATGTAATTGCAGATTCGACTACAAAGGTAGAATGACGCAACGTTTAAATGTTAGCATTCAACAACATGTGCCTGCTAAAATACTCAAAAATATTTTTTTCTCTGGTGATACCATTAGACACACATACGGGTCTTCTATAGGGAATCATCTGATAAATAATCCGAGTTGTGCTGCACATTTTAGTGCAAACTAATTCTCGGTTTTGGCCAGATCTCACTCATTGTGCCATCTGTGTTGGAGACGCTGTTTATCAGGTTTAGGCAGCCCTCACTTTGTAAGCAAAGAGAGTGTTTGCTTGGGCTTACTCTACTGGGTCTTTAGCATCTTTAGATATAATAACTTTTATAAGATATCAAAATGGTTTTATCTCCCGTTTATTCATTTCTTCCATAACAGATATTCTTTTCTCATATTTTTCCCGTTTACATTTCTGAAAAGAGGGGATAAAACCGGTCGTTTAGTGTTTTATTTCAAAATTCCGAATGGGCAATTATAATAAAAATGCTTTGTCTTTAAAGGCATAATTAAATTTTGTACTATGAAAAGTATATTCGCACACACACACACACACACACACACACACACACACACACACACACATATATATATATATATATATATATATATATATATAATAATGATAATCGGATATATATGTATATATATCATCATTATCATCAACTGTTGCGTGTGTGTGTGTGTGTGTATGTACATATTGTACACTTTCGTGTACACGTGTGTGTTTGTGTCAGATAGTTTCACAAATAGATTATGTAGTTCTGCTGTATGCTGGCTTAAACTATAGCAATATTCTCCATTGCTATTCACTTA
Source organism: Ascarosepion bandense (assembly GCA_037127315.1). Classification (NCBI taxonomy): domain Eukaryota; kingdom Metazoa; phylum Mollusca; class Cephalopoda; order Sepiida; family Sepiidae; genus Ascarosepion; species Ascarosepion bandense. Next base: position 1,788,140 of record JBBBDQ010001209.1, read on the forward strand.
TTACAATTCTACGAACGCGTTCTTCAGTGTCTATGCGAAGTTAAGACAAATCTATCACAAGAACTCATAACTAAACCAAACAGATTATTCTCTGTTGTCATCTGTCAGATCCGAACTCAGGTCGATATATCCATTGTAGAGAGCTTTGTTACTGAAATCACAGTTTAAATATGACAGGCTTTTCCGTCACACACTTCAATATGTTTAGGTTGGATATATTGAAACCGAAGAGGAACCACTAATCGCTACTGTTTACACTTACTCCATAGGGATATACAAACTTCCAACTGCAGTAAATTACTAAAATCCGATATCATAGATAAAACGGAATTTCTAGAACCGAAAGTAAGATCTACCCAGAAAAATTATAGGTTCAAAAACCACAGTGATGGTCAGTGGTTTGTCTAGACGAACAGTTTTGTTATCTAGATAAATATTCGATAATTCAGGCATTAGTCTTTTGTTCAGGTGATTGAAATACAATTTGTAAACAGTTGAAATACACAGAACGGTCTTTTTCACACTGCAAATCAATTTACAGTTAAAAACAGAGAATTCTGTTTCACATATATGTTCAAGAAGCGAAGCAGTTTACACGTACGCACTCACACATACACTCACCCCACCACAGACATACATACATTTGGGTAAAAAACTGTCGGAATAAGAGCTCCATGACGCAATTCCCTCTACCAGACATTTGAAAACGGCATTCTCTACTGATTGATATTCGCACAGGAAGTTATATTTCAAACAATTCAGTGTTTTTAGATGTCTATCTGAGCACAGTGCATACGATTTAGAAAGATTTTTAACAAGTTTAATGTTGCTTAAGAAATTTTCTGGATTGATCACCAGTGATGGTGACATTATACATCTAATCATCTTTACAAAGGGCCTCAGATTCAACAAGGAGGCATATATCTAGTGTCTTTAGGAGATAGTGATGTCCTAGATCAGGGATGTGTGAATGCTGTTAAAATCAATGTCTGGTAACAGGACTTTGTCTAAAGGCCATAATTAAAGCTAGTGGCGATTTCACTAAATAAATTTACTCTTTAGTCTTACAAAACATTTTGTGCCCTTTTGGTGAATTGATATGGTTTAAAATGATAATTTTTTCTAAAGTCATAGATTACATTTATTTCATTTTCGTTGTAATGTTTGGATTTGGCTACGATCCAGGCAATAGTTGGGTTCCTGCTGTTGTTTGTGTAATTTCCAATAAAGTATGGATAAAGCAGTACATTCGCTATTTTTATTGTTGTTTGAAGACAACATATGCTTGTTAAATCTTATCTTCCACCTGTTACAAGTACTTCCAAATAAATATTTAACAGCATTATAAGAAAAATGAATTCGATCTCTATAAACAATTCTTTCAGTCTTTATTTTTTCGGCAGTAGCAATTATTTTTAGAAGGGTCATTTTTGCTATTAGTTGGGTGATGGATGTTGTTTATGTGGGCCTAATCTTTGTTTAATATCATAGCATTAAGTTGCGAAATATATTTATCTATGTTTGTAACGCAACTATAACATTGACATTGTTTTTGTTGAAGTTTTTTTCAGTGTGAGTGAATGGTAGAATTCTACGGAAGTGCGTTGTGGTGCAGTGGTTATCGACTCGGAAAGACAAATCGTGTAACCGAGTTCGAATTCCAGTTGAATTCATCGCGTTCACTCACACCCAAATACCCTTGGAAAGGTATTAATCCGTCTCTTCCCTCCTGTTATGGGTTAAATGATAGGACAGATTGAGTTATATAGCCTTTGCTGGCAACCAGTCTACCGCAGAAAGCAATGTCAACCTACTGCGGGATAATGTTCTGCCCAGTCAGTCATGTTTCGTTCGAGACATGATCGTCCAAAGCGTGTATCACGTATGGCAGTTAATTGACTAAATGTTAGAAGTGTTTATGAATTAAGTTAAGGAATAGTTTCCCAATGGTTGCTTGGACGTTACAATTGAAGGATGAGTTAAACCAAATAATGTTACGATTAAGTGTTTCTGCTTATTTCTACCTACCTTGTTTTTAACGGAGTATTCTAAATTCGTGTTGAGTTTACTTTTTTCTAAAGCATTAATGTATTTAATTTTAGAATTGTCAGAAATTTCCTCATTGCTAGATTTGGTACTTAAACGAAATTGGAGAGATTTGGAGAGATTTTTCTAGGTTGTTGTTGATACTTTGGTGGTAATTTGATTCTCTGTTAGTTTGAAATATGCACCTTATTATTTCATAACGCATGAAACTCCGAGTCGTGCCATAGACATAGGATAATATATATATATAGTGTATCGAGGCAGCAGATAATTTTCTAAACATATACTGTTAAATATAAGAGAAACTGAATGTCTATTATGTTTAATTAAACATCGTATTTTCACTTGAAATTGAAGCTAAAATACAATGTTTAGAACGGCTCATGATGAAACATAATAGACATTCATTGTCTCTTATATTTAACAGTATATATATATATATATATATATATATATATATATATATATATACGTGTTATTACTTGACCTAGGTTTCTACCATAAAGACATCACATGGCAGAAGCCAGATTTGCAAAATAACTTGATTACAAATGAAACATATACAAAAGATTTACAATATAATTGTAATGTATACTACTTAATACAACTATGTACTTGTCTAGTTTAATTATTACCAAAAACAAAGCAGTTATAGATAGATAGATAGATAGATAGATAGATAGATAGATAGATAGATAGATAGATAGATAGAATGACAATGAGAGATAAAAAAGAGAGATAGCTAGTGATAGATAGATAGATAGATAGATAGATAGATAGATAGATAGATAGATAGAATGACAAAGAGAGATAAAGGAAAAAGAACATACTGTGAGAGATAGATAGATAGATAGATAGATAGATAGATAGATAGATAGATAGAATGACAAAGAGACAAAGAAAGAAAGGAAAAAGGAAACAAGATACTGTGATAGATAGATAGATAGATAGATAGATAGATAGATAGATAGATAGATAGATAGATAGATAGAATGACAAAGAGAGATAAAGGAAAAAGAACATACTGTGAGAGAGAGATAGATAGATAGATAGATAGATAGATAGATAGATAGATAGATAGATAGATAGAATGACAAAGAGAGAGAAAGGAAAGCAACATACTTGATAGATATAGATAGATAGATAGATAGATAGATAGATAGATAGATAGATAGATAGATAGATAGATAGATATAGTATGTGTGAATGTAAGGATCAACACTTTATAGTGACTGTCCGTTTCATTCCTCAAGTGATTTTCTGACATGTTTGATATATATAATATAGTGTACATAAATATGTATGAGAGAAAAAGAGAAATATATACTGATAGAAAGATGAAAGTAATTAGTTACGTCTTATATTCATGCAAGTTCAGCTATCGGAATAATATATAACAGAGTGTAAAAGAAGAATCTAAAAGTACCAAGATTTAACGCTGGGTGTCGGCCAATTTCTCAATCGTATAAAACAACACCAGGGGTGTAAAAAGAGTTTTTAGACGGTAATGCAATACTTATTCATCCATGAAGGCTGGAATCTTGAAAAGTTTTATCACAAATAAAAAAATATATTTTGAAGCCAGATGACTTTTTAAAATATCATAGACAGTAGGAATTAAAAAACGTGGACACTCTGAATTTCAAAAGGCACCGTTCACATACGCGGGATATATAAAGGGAAGTAAATACATGGAGAACTGAATATTTACAAGACACGACGAATAGGAAATAAGACGAAACAGCTGGTATTATGTATAGAAGTAAAGAATAGTTGCATATACACCGTAGAAAATTACACGGGGTAAAAAGCAGTTCTTTCTGGGTAAAGCAATGTATAAGGTAGCAGGTGACAGGATATATACAGAAATTTAATTGGCATTATTCTGAGAAATAATTATATAGAAAAAGAAAGCATATATACTTGAAACATTTATCTAGTTTGTGTCTAAGTAAATATTAATATTTTATACTTTATTATGTAAGCATTTATTTTCTAGATGACCTCTCTTGGGTTGTTTTCAACCCACTGGTAACGATACTGCTGGCGTTTTTGTACGCACACTCAATAAGGTAACACTAATTCAGCTTTTCTTACTACTTACCAAAGCCGAAAATATTCGGCACCCTGTGAGTATCGATCTCTTCTCATTTGTAACGTTACTATATTGCTAATTTCTTCTCTACAACAACGTATCGAGCGTTGCTAATAAAGCTAGACCCATATTATACGATGTGGAAATTGAACTCCGATATATACTGTTCGTAAAACCAGGTTTTCATCCATTTCTCTCCCATGAGACGGTAGCCAATGTATTGACTGTTATAAAATTTCTGTTGGTACATTAGAGGTTTTATGCTTCGTCAAAATTTTAATCCCTACATGAAATGTGAATTTGAGAAAATTCATTTAATTAATATAGACATAAGTTGATATAAGTATTGTTTATAGTTTCATATAAATTACAATCTTACGTTCGCTAACTTTCGTAATAATGCACGGAACATTTGAATACTTTTTAAATAAGCAGAAATCTTGTACGTTAATGAAGGTAATCATTTTCTTAAAAAAATATATGGAAATATATGTATTTACAAGCATCATTAGTAGCGAGTTTTGTGATAGCTAAATTGTTAGTTGTGTAGATTATATTACGATTGATGGTCAAATAAAATACTAATGATACGTCTTCAAAAAAATTATAAATATTTTCACATTTTCCTGGTTACTATCTTTTTAATAAGAAATAGTATTATTGGTGTGAATATGCAAAAGACATAACAAAAGAAAAAATCGAAATGAGAACAGATTCGACTTTAGATTTTTTACTTTTTAAACAAGAACATCAATTAGTGGGAAGTTGACAAACAAAAATCTAACTTGGCACAACTGCTTCGGAATAAAATTTTCAAGTCATTTTTGTCTTCCTGCTGAACTTACAAAAAACTCAACTCATTTTCTCAATCTTAATTACAATGAAATATGACTTTCGTCGACATTTGACATCATTAAAATTTTTAAACACTTTCGTTGTTTATTTCTTTTTTTTTTTTTGAGTAGGTGACAGTAACTCTTCAAATACCACAGATTTTAGTCAGAAAATATTGCGAAACATTAACCTGAAACTTCAGTTTCATGTCATTGTAATAATGGCCAACGTTTGCCTCAGTTATTGATGACTATGTTTTGTGGATAAACAAAACATGACGAATAAACCTAATAGCTTCTACTTGAAAACACAACAAACTTGTTTTATTACATCAGATTTATCTAAAACTGTCTTTTTTAATCAGTATTGCTCCATGCAAGACAGTAAAGTCACAATGGGTTACACGGCGTAAATGAATGAGGAACAGAAATGGTAACAATGAGCGGGAAGAGAAATTGGTAATCAAGATGACAATAGATAACTATTGATATAGCATTTATGCTTTTGAAGATTAAATTTGGCTGGAAAACATGGTGTCTGAAAGTGTGAGAAGAGAAATTATAGAATTTACAGTTACATCTAGCCAGCTCATAAATAAATTGAGGAGATATCGATGCCAGTATAGTACTGCGCTTAAATTTTAAAAGTCTGGATACCATCACAAAACATTACCATGAAATTATTTATAGAGAAGACGCAGAGAAGCAACTTTACGTTGGTGGGGAAGCGCCTGAAGCCGAGCCACCAGAGTAGAACCAGTAATATTGCTGATTCTACTTTGGATTTTATAAAAAAGCTCAAGATAGACTATTGCAAATTTTAAAATTGGTCTATATTCCAACACTGCAAAAATCAAAATCTTTGATTATGTAGGCAGATGGGTATTTTTTCCCTATAAGTTTTAAACATCTTAAATCGAACTTTTTAAAAATTTCCTCAGTAATAATTTGCATTCAAATCTATATTACACATTAGCCGTTTTCATAAAATACTGAGAAATGAATAGGCAGATTGAGAGCCAAGAAGACAAAACAAGAGAATCGTAGAAGAATGTTGATATCTAAACGAAACGAAAGTAAAAAAAAAGGACAAAAGAAATCGAACACTTGGGAAATTATTCCATCCAAACATATGGAACGCCAATAGGTTTCAAATATCGCGGTTGTAATTCTAAAGTTAACCTTGTAACGAAAATGTCATCTTTCTAGCACGGTTATAATCATTAATATAAACAGACAATTTTTTGGCTTTTGTTACAAATTTTATTGAAGATATTTTAGCTAGTAATTCAAATTGATTTGGAAATTTAATACATGTCTTGTAAATCGGCTTGAAATGACTTTTAAGACAATTTTTCGATGTTCCTGGTAAGGTATCATGCGCTTCGCATCTGTTTACATAAAGAAATGTTTATAGATATTGTTTGCTGTCTTGAAAAATAGATATCATATTTTAGACGATAGCCAGTTTTAAAAAAATAAATATTTTTGGATGCCAAAGGAACACTGACTGACTGGAATATGTAGTTCAATATGCCATCGTTTTGTTTTTTTACCAGAATTCCCAGAATAATTTATTTCGAATATCTCGACTAATTCAAACACTAACCGAGAAAAATATTTCAATTTCTAATTTCCAGAAACAACCTAGTAAAAACTGATCAATTTGATTCCCTCAATTTATTGTTTATATTTTTTTTTATACAGAAGTCGTTTTTATAATCACTTTACCTTAAGCAAATCAGTAGTGCCACTGGTGCGTAGTAGGAGTTAAAAAGGACATAAGATGTTTGACGAAGACTTACGGTTTTGAAAGGATACTCGGAATGTTTGTTGATATCGACCCACTCAACACAATGAAATTTCTACCCTATTAAAGTGGGAGTATTATAATTTAACGAGGAGAAATCCAAACTACACTTGATGTAAATTTAATTGAAACTCAGTCTGAAATGCTACCATAACCATTTTAAGTGTTATTATGACAAAGTTTCAGCTAATGCTGTCTTATGATTTCCTCTTTTGTAAAGTTCATATAAGAGGAGAGGAGTACATATTTTTATGAGTAAAATAATTCTCGTACATTCAGCATATATCTTTTCACTCTTGAAAACAGTCACAAAAAAGAAAAAGCGGTATGCTCAAAGATAGAGGATCTTTTTTCTTACAACTTCAATTAAAGAGCATATTTAACGAAGCAAGAACAGTAATTGCATCACCTGCTTATCAACTAAATTAAACCTGCGCAATCAATCAACTACAAACCTGTCCAAAAAACAAAATCATTTTAGGATAACGATTTTTATTACTTTGTCACATTATGAACAAAGGCTGGCTAATAATCTTTCATCAACTAGAGAAAGAAAAGTATTCTCTTATTTGTCGCTTTACTCGCACAATAAACAGTCTCGATTTTCCAAAAATGTTGTCTCCATTTATTCGCCCAGAAGCTATAACATAGACAGGGAGCATGACAATACTATTGCATGATTAATCTTTTCATTTACAAAAATAAATATTTTTCATTTGCCATATTTTCTTTATTTGCCTTTCGTTGGATATCTCTGTCGAAATTATCTCTGTTGTTTTAACAGAGATAATTTCGACAGAGATATTTTTCAGACATTCAAATACTGTATTTATGATTTCATTCCAAGCTGGCAACACAAATTAAAACATTGCATTTGTTAAGTGAAATGCAACAGTAGAAACTTAATAAAAGTCGATAGGATACAGTAGAAACATTATAAACAATGATATACCAAACTTAGATTTTTACGGTAGGGTTTACTTTATACTAAGAGTAGATTCAAAATATGACAGCAGAATCTTTAGAACATAATTGATTTTGCAATGATAAACAATGTGCTCTTCAGTTTATATATTAACACTTTGTTGCATATTGGTTACAACTGTAACCAATATGCAACAAAGTGTTAACGGCAAAGCGATAGCAGATTTATGATAAACAATTGATTATTGACTTACTGTATAGAATAGTTATAGAATATTAATTAAAACGATTGATAGTTTTGATATGAACAATATTAAATTCTCTCCCTCTCCCTCTCTCTCTCTCTCTCTCTCTCTCAATATATATATATATTATTTTTAAATGAGTTATTTCCGCTCCTAACTCATTTACAAATGAAAAATATCCAAAACTTTGTATGGTCTAATTTATTTATAACCGAAATTTAACTAATTTTATATTATATATTGGTCACTGACACAGGAATACAAGTATAGCCACCTGGCATTTTAAAAGAAGATGGGTCAAGGTGAGTTAGAAACTTCAGATTATGAAGGCATAAAGTGTTGTTTGTCTATACATCTGAGGTAGAATTTACACTATGTAAATTACGTTATTTGGACTATTGGCTTTATCTTTGTTGTCATTTGTACGACGTTTTGGCCGTTGTACGCTCCGGTCTTCTTCAGGTGCTAAGAATTTTGAACCGAACCCTTTATTGCGATCACTGAGTTATATCATTCTCATTCCATGTGCGAAACTCAAAACTATTTGGGGTCAACTCACTGGAACTAACCAACGTCTATATCGACTGGGTCCTGTGTCCTTGCGAAGAACAGTAAGTGAGTTTCTGGGATTTATAAACCTAATGTTTTAGTTACCATTTTTTCCAGAGTTCATATTGGAATTTTCTGATGATAATGATTTTCTCTCGATTTTTTTTTTTTACAAGCGCTCATATTGCAATCTTTTTGACGTTAATGATTTTCTCTGGCATTCCGCATTATTGGTTCCCATATTCTATTCAATTCTATGTTTGTCGGCTTAGGAGATTATTGTAGCCTAGCTTATGCGCTGATTCCTTAAGTTTACGTGTTTCCAGTGGCGTTCTATATCTATTATTTCAACTTCATCCCTTTCTCTCTCCATATGACGACAGCTATGACAGATTTCCTATCTCCCACCCCGTGTTAGGGCCTTGCGATAATGTTTTTGCCTAACCCTAAGGGGACGGCCTGTGTCACCTTTATGTCTTCACACAGCTACATGAAATGATGTACACAGAATCCTTAGTCATGTCCTCCTCTCTTGGGGAACTTACTCGCTAGAGGTACCTGCGAAATGTTATTGTTATTTTTTGCTTGTTTTATTATTATTATTATTATTATTATTATTATTATTATTATTATTACTGGAATACATGGGTTTGTTTAATGAGTTCACTGACTGTAATCTCCACCAAACTTGATGCCCTATAATAGAAAATATTAAAGGTGAAACCATTCGCGTTGGAAGGACAGGGCTACACATTTTGTTATATATCACTGTACGACGACAAACAACGAGAACACGCATATATAAAAATATAAGATTATATTTATATTCCTGACGACGAGCCTGTGTGGAACAGAGAATGGAAGAGTGAGAGCGCACATAGAATGAGTCGACGGGAGTGTAAGTCTTGCCTGTGGTGTCTCTCTGCTTCCACTGGCCGTTCTCTGCTGGCGAATCTGTGTGTCGATTTCTTTTTATAGTCTTCTAGAACCGGGACTTTTCCTTCCGGTTTTGTCTCGCCTACGCAACGCCAACGTAATTCCAAGAGACACCTGTTTTGTTTACTTCCGTAGTCATTTCCGCCGCTGTCGGAAATAAGGTCAAACGAGCCCGACTCATAACCCTGCGACATCCGCTCCAGACGCTGAAAGGATGTATTTCTCAAACACCTGTCTTGTCGTTCGCTGACCCCTTCATCGACGGGAAATATCATCGATTGCATCAACCTTCTTCGGGTTGGGGCTAGATTGCTATATTACACTCCTGGCCCTCCCATTTTCCAAAATGTTCACATAAGAACATTTTAAGCGCAACACCCCCACACCCCCCCCCCATGCCACACAAGCCCGACCATTGTACAAAACATGTGCACGCCGAAACAAAACAAAAAAAAAAATATAGGGGAGCCTACATCGGCAACCCAACAATGTTCGTGTCCATTGTGGAATTTTCATAATGTTCTCCCAGCTCGATGTTTCATTGTTCTTTTTTTTTCTTTTCCCTTTTTTTCTTCTTCCTTTTCCCATCTCCTTTTCTCCCTTTTTTTTCTTTTTTTTTTTTTCTTCTTCTTACTTTTAAGTTTCTGTAACTTTCAATGTTCGTTTCCTTTCTCGACTCTGTCCATACGCGTAGACGCCTCGATGCACGACCATATGATCATAGGCGGTAAAAGCGCCCCAGTTTCTAAACTGACATCGAGTAAATGACCTTTGACCAACACCATGCGTGTTTCCGCTCGAGTTTATTGTTACACATGTAACTTCATTTAATTTCATTTAATTTCAAACATACTATGTTTGAACACAGAAAAACCGCCATTATCTGCAGTACATATCATTCATAGTCTGACCGAGAAATGTTCAATAGAAAACGAAGAAAATTACCCTGATTCCAACGTTAATCCGCATGCAATTTACTTGTGGAGGATTAGAGGTTTCATCTATCTTAATTTAGTCTAAAAAAATGGACCCGTGACTCGTAATTCCTTAGTTTGTACAATGTTTTCTTTTCCTTTAACTACTTCCTTTGGATTCGAATCCAAGCATATCTGATTTGTTGACATCTCTCTGTTTAACGCAGAGACATTTGAGTGTTGAACACCCGTTGACCCCGGAGTACTATTCACAACGGATAACTCAATTTCCTTTCCCGAAGCACTGTTGCTTCTTTCACACTTAAAAATCCGCTTCCTAGCTATTATTCCAAGGATTATTATTACGCCGACTATGCCAGCACTGACTCCTATCGTCAACTTCTTCGGGAGTTGTTCATATCCTTCACTAAATCTTTCCATATCTATCTGTTCCAAGGTATTTACTAGTTTGCGGATAGGAATCTCCTCCATATCGCGCAATTCTACCGGCATGGTGTCCACTGAAAAATTGGGAAATTTCTGCGTAATTGGGGACCAAACCACTGAACTAGAGACGTTTATGGGTGTGAGCTGTAGCTTCCCTACGTTTCTAAATCTTGAGTCACCGTTAACCTGTGCAGCCAACACCATATGATCATTGTAAGCAGTACACCCCTCCTTTATCTGTATACTGGCCAGCGGGGCTTGGGTGACAAGCTTGCTCCGAGACCCGCCACCACAAAGAACTGCAAAGTGCAAATCCCTGGTAGCAGCGACCATCCAAGATTCCCGGTCCACCCTGATTGCGATTGGAAGTCGAGTATTCGTTTTAACTGTGACTCGACAGTTCCTCTCTATTCCTGCTTGATTATGCCGAAAAAGCGACATCTCGCAAGATTCTCTTGAATTGGTAGCATAAACGGGACCGGATACCTCGCACAATCCGTCGGTACTTGCCGAGCACCGTGTCGCTTCAGCCTGGCCCAAGAGAATATAACGTGTTCCAGCCCTATTTACCGAGATCATTTTTGACTCCATTTCAAACCTGGCCGACAACTTGGATCCGAACGCTGAACCTGATCATGTGGGCAACGGAAGAGGAAAATTCAAAATGTTATATACTACATAGGAGTGTTCTCTATCCGCCAATGGGACGTCCACCACAACCACAATCGATTTTGAGTCAAAAAGTGTCCTACAACTTAATGTTTTATAATAATACCAGATGTCCTTATCTGGATCGCTTGCTAATTTGAAATTATCTGGGAGCGTCTGAGCTATATTATGCATCAATCCCCTTAAGTCGTGCGGAGCGATTATGCTAGGAGACAAATGACCAATCAACAATAAGTTGAGCTGCAGTTCCAAATAGCTTAAAGCCATACGGATGTCTAAGAAATATTTCCCTAATTTATCGACTACAATCTTGTACAACCAGTATCTATGGGTAAGGATCTCTAATCTGGATATTCGTTTATCCAACCCCTGTGTTGCGTTTGCCATGGAACCTACAATACCTTTAAGGCTAGAAATAATTTCATTTATTTTGAGTCTATTATTAGATACCTCATGTCTCGTAACATTTACTACGGAAATGCTATCCTCTGTCATATGTAATATCCTTTCCTGTGTATTTGCTAACTTACCCAATGCTCTTTTGATCACACGTAGATCATCTTCCGATGTTACTCCAAAAAGGTAACTAAGAGCATTCCCTACAAAGGGCAACACGGACCGCTTCGTTCTGCGAGTCATAGACCTATAATCTTTGTATTTTAATAACAGCCTTTCACGTTCTATTGCAATTTGCTTAAATTCATCATTTACATGATTCATCAATGTTTCGAATGTGACGTCCCCAAGGAATTCCTGTGGGAAATTTTCCTTTGCGCCCGACTGGACATTTTGTATGCATCCCTTCAATGATTGGAACGCAGCGTCGTATGGTGTCAGATTGATCGAAAATGTCACCAGCCACCTTGCACGTGACAGTGAGATCTCGTTCTGTTCAATAAATACGACGTTCTGGTAATTTTCAATCGCTACGTCCAATCCAGGAAAAAGCAGCAGGACCAAAAGAACAAGGTTTGCCATCTGAAACGAGAGACAAAGCTGTTAGTCTCGCTCTGTACTGACACCAGAGACGAATAATTTACTTTATGCTTTAGATACCATTAATAATTTTCCACGTTTGTATTTTCCGCATGTGTTGCTATGAGGAAGGTGACCTAACTATTTCACTTAAACTATCGTTAATCCTCCCACTGCTTTCTTTCCCAATCCTATAGCATATCAGCCAATAAGTCTACAAGACTTTTCAGTTGTTCTTTCTTTTTGTTCCGATCAACTGTGGAATCTGCAGGTCTATCCGTGCTTTTTGCCCCAACAGACGTTTGCCTCATTTGGACATCTTCGCTGCTAGGTGATACCCTAGAAAAATCCTGATCTACATGAGTAGATCCAGACGTTTCACACTTTGAGCAATCATCCTCGAACGTGGATGAAACATTATTTATACCACCGATTCTATCATCATTATCAATAGTTGACACGTTTTTATTCGCCATTTTACGTCGCGTCATGATGCGACGCTCCATTAATGGAACATCAGACTCATCGTCTGATTCCACACGTTGGTGTCAATATTTGTGCACTGGAAAGTCGGTCTGTTCCGCTCCGGATTCGTCATCCGAATCACTGGATTCTACTGGAGCAGCCAATACAATCTTTCGTAACGGCCTATCGGAAGTAGGAATTTTCCATTCATCAATGGACGCTGCCCGAAGATGCTCAGCATGCGTCTTAATGACCGAGCCGGTTAACTGATCTCTAATTCTATAGGAGACCGGGCCAGTCTTTTCAACGATCACATAATATGGCCGCCAGCGCACATTTAACTTCCCTTTCTTTTGGTGATTCTTATAGTACACCAAATCACCAACCTCAAAAGTTGTATTTTTCGTCTTACCACGCGACTTATCTATCGCGGCTCTCCTCGCTTTTCTTATATTATTCCTAACTAAAGTGAAGCTAAGATGCATTTCCTGTAGTGCAATTTGGTGATGCTCATCACCATAATATATGCGACGAGGCCTCAGTATATTGTCCAAGGGCAAAATAACATCCCTGTTGTAGAGCAAGTAATACGGTGAAAACTTAGTGGTTTCGCTCACATGAAACCGGATAGCCGCCAACATTTGGTTAATGTAAATATCCCACGACTGTTCGTTGTTGCCGATTTTTTTTGCTAGAACATCATGCATTGTTCTGTGAAACCTCTCAACCTTACCGTTGCTCTGGGGGTGATAAAAAGAAGTTGTCACATGGTGTATATTTAGGTCTTCTAATGTCTTTTTCATTACCCTGTTGACATTTTCTGGCCCATTATCAGTTAAAAGCTGAAGTGGTGTCCCAAATCTGGGGAAAATTTCGTCAACTAAGAGATGCACCACTGTTTCTGCCTTCTTGTTAGGAACCGCAAATGCCTCCGGCCAACCACTGTACATATCTATGAATGTAAATATGTATTGGTTACCTGAATGGGTCTTTAGGTAGGGTCCTGAGACATCTAAAGCAACCTTTGCGAAAGGAAAAGGAGGGAAGTCACATTCCTGTATGTGGGGTTGCTGCTTCTTTAGGTTTCTTGTCTGACACGGGATACATTTACCTACGAAATCATTTATTTCTCTAAGTAAACAAGGCCAGAAGTACTTTTGTTTTATTGAGTGGAATGTCTTATCCATCCCCATATGGCCACTGTCATCATGGTATTGAACTAGCACGCTTTTTCTAAGGTGAGATGGTACATACAGCCTGATGAGGGGTTCATCATCAGGCTGAGACAAATAGTACACCACCTCATCCATTACTATATATCTCTTCTGAGATAGTAATTCTGAGATATTTGGTAGCCCTACCATTTCGTAATCTAATCTTCAGGTCTAAGATGTTTTTGTCTGATTCTTGCTCCCTGATTATGTCTATTCCTTTCAATGTGGGCCGTTCGGGTGCCTCTGATGAATTTCCGACATTTTTATGGGCTGCTAATTCTTCCGGCTCCATTAGGTTGGAGTTTATAACACTAACCAAGTAATTTCTATCATCTATATCTACTGGAGAAGCAATATGGTCTTCGTTCACATCAACAGCGCGTGATAAGAGATCCGCGCAAACATTATCCTTACCCTTAAGATACTGTATGCTGCAATTGTAGCCAGACATGCTCAGAGCCCAAGTCTGTATCTTCTTATTTTGTATGGGCGAATTAAGTAAGTGCTCCAGGGGCCTATGATCAGTGTATATTGTGAATGTTGCGCCATGCAGGTAGTGATTCAGTTTTTGAAGAGCATAGGGTATGGCATAAGCCTCTTTCTCTATAGTTGACCACCTCGTTTGTGTGTCACTTAATTTATGGGACAATAAATAAATTGGTTTTTCTACATCCTTCCTATTTTCCTTATCGTACACCACCTGGGATAGGTATGCGCCAATCGATTGATCGGATGCGTCAGTATATAACCTATACGCCTTATTTGGGTTGGGATATGCTAGTGTTACCATCTCCGCGAGCTTCGTTTTTAGTGTATCGAAAGCGGTTTGGCAAGCATCGTCCCATTGGAATCGTGCATATTTCCTTGTCAAATTGACCAGCGGTTCGGCTATATCAGAGAAATTTCTAATAAAGCGGCGATAGTATGAGGTCATCCCGATAAAAGCTCTTACTTGCCTAACAGTGGTTGGAGTAGAAACTGACTTTATAGCCTTGACTTTATTGAGGTCTGGTTGTATTCCCTCTTCACTTATCTTGAACCCCAGGTATTGGGTCTCTTTCTTAAAGAACTCACACTTAGCTGGCTTCAGTTTAAGGTTGTGCTTACGTAGACTACTCAAGACTGTGTCTATATGTTTTAAATGATCTTCCACCGTATTTGAAAATATCAGAATATCATCTAAATATGGCAGAGCAAAATCTTCCCGTCCCTGTAAAACAACTGACATTAATTCCTGGAAGATGCCGGGTGCGTTTGCAAGTCCAAATGGCATAACATTAAAATGAAACAGACCCTTGTGGCAGGTGAATGCACTTTTTTCTTTGTCATCATCATGAATCTTAACTTGCCAGTACCCTGATTTTAAATCAAGCTTCGAAAAGTACCTTGCCGAACCAAGTGATGCCAGTATATCATCGATGACAGGAAGAGGTCGAGCATATTTCTTTGTAATCTTATTAAGTGCTCTAAAGTCTACACAAAATCTCTTACCACCGTCTTTCTTCTCTACTAAAACTACTGGAAAACCCCACGGGCTATTGGATCTCTCAATTACACCTGCCTGCATCATTTCGTCGATTGCTGAATCCATTGTCTTTCTTTGTTTGAGGGGTGTGCGATATGGGCGTTTTCTTATGGGCTCATGCGTTCCAGTATCGATACGCATCTCCACAGTATCGGTTCTGCCCAGGTTTTTGTCGTCACTAACGAACATGTCCCTATTTCTTTTTAGCAATTTGTTAATTTCAGGCTTGAATTCCTCCGGTACATGTACCTGTTCCAAATCTACATCAGGACTTTTATTATTTTGTTTATCGGGCATAGTAATTTCAGTAATATTACCTGCCCTTTCCAATTTAGCCAGCGGACACCCCCGTCTCAAAGTGATTGTCTGGTTAGTGTTATTCATTATCAGCAACTGAAACTTACGAGACTTTGGCATTTTTACAACTGCGTTGGCTACTGATATACCACATAAGTTGCTAACATATCCACTACTCAGCTGATCGATTTCATATTCTTTGCCACGTCCATTTCTCAGCCTGGTTAATCCCAGACAAGCATGCAGGTGTTGAGGTCTTAATGTTACTTTTTGAGCTAACCTAACAATAGAGGAATTATGAACATCCTCCTCTAATGCCACATATTCTTCACCAATCTTCAATGCCCCCAAATCGAAATACATTCTCACCCCGTTCTGCATCAGCCAATCTCGGCCAAGTATAACATTTCTATTGAGATTTTTCACGACTAAAAAATCATGGGGTATGGACTTACTTCCTATCTGGACCTGTAGACGACAAAGGCCTTCAACGTATAACGGGGATCCATTCGCAGTTCGAAGTTTAATGTCCCTCTTTTGCAGTTCAAGTCCCAGTCGCAATTTTTTAAATACCCTACAGCTTATAACCGATACCTCTGCTCCTGTATCTATCAATGCCCTATAAGGTCTACGTTCTATTCTAATAAAGATGGAATTTGGCGCGCCCATATTACCAACTATGTGCGTTGGTACCGTCTTGTTCCGTTCGTTGGGCGTCGCACGAACGGACCTCTGCCGTTTCCCGGGGCGCGTCTACAAAATTTCGCTATGTGGCCTTCTTTCCCACAATTCCAACACCTAACAACGCTCTCGTTCCTCTCCCGCTCGCGAGTCTTGTATTCAGTTCCCCTATTACCACCTTTTCTATTGTTCTTATTCCTATTATTATTATTATTATTAGATTTAGCGGGGCTTACGGCTTCTATCGGTACCCGTCTCCGAGAGTGACAAATTTCCATAGGCTCCTCTTCGTATTCAGAGTTTGCATCGAGTCGAATTTTCCATCTCAACTCAGATAACGCTTTCTGATAGGCAGCCTCTAGTGTTTGTGGCTTCATAACTGCCATCTTTATTTCCCGATCCCTTAGACCTTTTATGAAAAATCCTAGAACTTGTTTTATCACAACTTCATTCCTCCCGTCAACCCCAACATATGCGCTCTCCGCTAGGCATACTACTCTCTGCATGTAGTCCTGCACCCCTCTGTTCTACCCAGCTTAATGTTCACTAATTCAACTAACCGTGCGTCGGGGTCTAAAACCAATCCGTAATATTCCTTTAAAGAAGTTTTTAACTCCTTCCATGTGAGTTGTGGGTTACTAGAAATTAGTCTATATACATAGTGTCCAACATCTCCCCTTGTTGTGAGAAGAGCTGCCTGACACTTGTCTTCTTCTGTCACGCGCACAACTTTAAAATACCTCTTCATATCCTCCAACCAAGCACTATAACGACCATCTTCTTTGCATGCTAATGGCTGTATATTTTTTAAAAAAGATTCTCCCCTTAAAGTGTTCGACACCGAACAAGCCACATTTCTCAATTCTAGGGTCAGACCTTGAACAAAATCGGCAAAAGTATGCTGTTCCATTTTTTTGTTTTTTTGTTTTTAATTAGACTTATTATAAACTTATTATGAACAAGAGCAGAACACACACAAGATCGAATCAAAAGTCACCTACCTTTCGTTGATGTCGTCTATGGTCGTCCGGTTGCTTTCTATTTTCGTCTTCTTTTTTCTTTTTCATCCTCTATCTAGTGGTTTTAATTTCGTAGAATTTCAAATTGTCGCCGTGGTAACCAAGTTCGCATCTATCTGTTTTGTTGTTGTTGTTGTCTTAAAAACAGCAAGTCACTATGCACCAAATTGTGTATGTTATATATCACTGTACGACGACAAACAACGAGAACACGCATATATAAAAATATACGATTATATTTATATTCCTGACGACGAGCCTATGTGGAACAGAGAATGGAAGAGTGAGAGCGCACATAGAATGAGTCGACGGGAGTGTAAGTCTTGCCTGTGGTGTCTCTCTGCTTCCACTGGCCGTTCTCTGCTGGCGAATCTGTGTGTCGATTTCTTTTTATAGTCTTCTAGAACCGGGACTTTTCCTTCCGGTTTTGTCTCGCCTACGCAACGCCAACGTAATTCCAAGAGACACCTGTTTTGTTTACTTCCGTAGTCATTTCCGCCGCTGTCGGAAATAAGGTCAAACGAGCCCGACTCATAACCCTGCAACATCCGCTCCAGACGCCGACAGGGTGTATTTCTCAAACACCTGTCTTGTCGTTCGCTGACCCCTTCATCGACGGGAAATATCATCGATTGCATAAACCTTCTTCGGGTGGGGGCTAGATTGTTATATTACAATTTAATATACTCACACTCAGGAGAAAAATAAAAATTTAAGTTCACTAGGTTTTCGTTTCCAAGATGACTACTCCCCTACTGCTGTAATTGCAAAGAGAATCATCGGCCTTTTTTCAACATGATTAACCGTACGACCATTGAAAAAAAATCAATCTTTGACACTAAGCATCATCGCAACTCTACACTATATATAATATTATGTATACTAATGTACAATCTAAAAATCTGGTGTTAATAAATGATTGATACATATATATTTACACATAACATGCTTTGTGTGTGTGTGTGTGTGTGTGTGTGTGTGTGTGTGTGTGTGTGTGTGTGTGTGTGTGTGTGTAACGAGCAATAATATTATGCTTCTTACAAATTTTCGATATATCTGCATGGACCCCACTGAAGGACATCGAAGCGCATCGATGAGGAAATTAGAGGCCTTGCTGCTCGGTAAAGAAATTTAAAGCAAGTTATTTTAATTTTATATTTCTTCTGTTCTCGTTTCATAAACATTCCACGCGAGTGGATTTCCAAAAATCTATGCAAGTTCGTTTTTTACTACATTTTTTGTGTGAAGTAAATGGCTTTAGATGAGAGATAGTTGCTACATTTGACTGGATTTATTCCATTTCCATATTCTACATTTTCTTTTCTCTTCACTGGGAAATGTTTTCTAAGCCTGTTCGGTCTTGGCAAATAGAAGAAATGTGGCCAAAAAAAAAAAAAAAAAAGATCGGGGAACAGAATGTCGCAGGAAATCTCCAAAAGGACACGCCAGGCTTCGGAAGTCCCGTAATTCGAACCTTCTCAGTGTCATTATATTTACTATTATTATCGCTTACCCAATACTAGTATCACTCATGGGTTAGGGGTACTGAATAAGGAAGGTGTAATAAAATATGAAACAGGGTGACAGAGTTACATATTATGAGGATATGTAGGATAGTTAAATGTTGAGTGTAGACTCGAAAAAGATGAAATCACACAGACGTTTCTTCGGAAGTCAGTTTCAAAATGCAACACTGCGGGGCATTATTCTTTCTGAATAGATCATACTCCTTCCTAATGTGACATGGTGGATCCTTGCTGTGAATATCTGAACTAATGGAACCACGTCATGTAGTTCGCCTGAAGGTCTACCAGATTTTTAATGAACAAAAGAATTATTCGTTTTTCCTTGTAGCACAACACACGAAATGGGATTTTATTACAACATTCAGCGACGTCTAAAGCTATGACAAATTGGGGTGATAGTATTCTGATGTAAAAATACTACGGCACATGAAAGCCGAATACTTTTAAAGGTTTTCCAGGTAACAATCAAAATCATCTTTTAATTCTCGTCAGTGTTTCATAACTCTCTTTCCCTAGTGACAACAATTTTAATTCTTTAAAACAGGCTTTCTCACATTGATGAAATTGCAATACACTTTTATTTACACATATTCTACAGGCCGGTAACAAGGTTTGTTACAAAGTATTGCTGCTCAAGTTCTCTAGCCATGAAATCCATGGATGTTTCTTCTCAGTGATAAAGTGCTTCTTAACGGATCGGTCTCTAAAGTTAGTTGTTTCTCACCCGGAATCCACAACAAACACTTTCCCTGCTTTATTGCTATTTCCATGGAAAGTGCACACACGAACTACATTTCTTCGTTCCATCAGTTATACCCTTCACGGTTAGAACCAGTGAACTACCCACATTGCATCGGTATTCCATTAGTGAGATGGCATTTTTACCCGAAAATCCTACCGCAAAACAATGCTCTGTGGAATTTATTGCCAATGAGATATTTTCCTGATCACTCCAAATTTCACCTCTTAAAGTCTAGGGGTAACCGTTATCTACCTCACATATCCTCCAAAGGACAGTGCCTCTCAATCTGTAACCTATACCTGGCTTCTGAGCTTGGTATAGGTAAACCTCACTATATATATATATATATATATATATATAGTGAGGTTTATATATATATATATATATATAAAATCGTGTCGCCCCAAGCAAGGCATTTTACAGCCACTGGGGTTACTTAGGAGGAATGTTATGAGGAGTGAGAGGTTGCAGGAGTGTCAGGAAGAGAGTAGGAGAGGAATGCGAGTACTGATGCGAGTGGGGTAAACGAAGAAAAATCATGAGAGAGAGGATGTAAGTTAGTGAGACAGGAGATGACTATTGACTTTACATTTAAATTCTTGGAGATTGTAACTGTCGGGAAAGCAAGTATGCGGAAGAGAATTCCACAGGCGGAAAATGCGGGAAAAGAAGCTGGTAGAGTAGAATTTCCGTTTACAATTTATTGGTTTCACAGTAAAAGGGTGGGACTTAGTTGCTAATCTTGTGGTTCGAGGAAATTCACATATAGTGGGCACCAGTGAGCTAAGTTCATCGGGGCAGAAGCCGTGAAGGTATTTGCAGAAAAGCCACACTGAGTCAGTAAGAAAACGATTGTATCGTAGCTGCCAAGTCGAGATCGATCACATTACAGATTCTTCGTTGGATTTGGTCGAGGACACCTAATTGGATAGCAGAAGCGCCTGCTCAATGCACGGTCGGATGGTAAACTTGTATATGTGCAGGATTGTTTGGGACGGAAAAAAACTTCCTGGCCCTACACAGAGAAACGACATTCTTAGCAGCGTATTTAGCTATGGAATCTATATAGATATTCCACACTATGTCTGGTGTGAGAGTTAACCTGAGGAGGAGCAGTGTTTCGCTTTCAGGAAGAGAAGCCTGATCCATGTTAATGAGTAGAAAGGAACGATTGTCTGTGGTGGTTAGTAGATAGCAGCTTCGTTTTGGAAGCATTAAAACTTACTAGCCATTTCTTACCCCAGTACACCACGGATTGGACGTACTTTTCAAACTGGGCAGGGAGGTTTGCTTTTTTAGCCTCGGTAGATTTTTGATCGAGACGATAAACCGTAGTGTCGTCGGCATATATGCCCGCTTGGGATCTTATTACATCAGGGAGATCGTTAATATAGATAAGGAAAAGCGTTGGCCCTAGAATAGAGCCATGAGGGACACCCGCATTCATGTGATAATATTGGGAGGCTTGTCCGTTCAATACTCCCTCATTGTATGGTTTGAAAGGAAGGAGTGAATTAGGTCAAACAATTGTCCAGCGATACCATAGCCCTGCAGCTTGCATAGAAGGCCAGCATGCCAGACTCTGTCAACGCTTTAAAGATGTTAAGGGCCACAGTTCGGGCTTCGCCGTTTTTGTTGAAGGCCTGGTGTATATACTCAATGATGGTCATGAGCATATCAACAGTAGACCTGTTGAAGAGGAAGCCATATTATTTGTCAGAGAAGAGTGTATGGGCTGTGAGATGTTGTACCACCTCGGCGTTAATGTGGCTTCGAACACTTTGCCAAAGATCAATAGAAGGCTGATAGGGAGATAATTAGTGGAGTCAGAGAGTTCTCCAATACTTTTATATACGGGGACCACAGAGGATGTTTTCCAGCAGGCAGGAAAGCAGGAAGCAGAAAGGCAGAAGTTGTAGAGTTTAGAGAGGAGAGAGAGGATAGTTCAGGAGCACATTTCTTTAAGACAATGCTGGGTATTCCGTGGCCACCGCTCTCCTTATGGGGGTCAAGCTTATAAATTATTTTGGAGACCACCGAGGGAGTAATTAGTATGTCAGTCAGATGGGCATGGATTTGGAGAGGAAAGTCGGGTACAGATACTCCAGACCAGTCCAGTGTCGAGTTAGGGGAGAATTTGCGAGCAAAGAACACAGCCTTGTCTGTTGAAGAGGTGAGATCCTCAAATTCCTTGATTAGAGAGAGGGATTGAGGGCCTACTGTTGTTCAGCAAGCTTTTACAGAGCCTCCAGTGGTCTTTAGAGCCAAACTTACGGGATGCTATGCGCTGCTTCATTCTGGCTGCAAACATAAACTTAGCTCTATTAAGTATCTTCTTGCATTCATTACGAGCCGAGGAAAAAGGCGCCTGTTATGATCTGACGCGTGACTCCGGTAAAGCCGAAAGAAGTGATTTCGGTGCGCAATGGCACCTGAGCATGCAGGGGAGAACCAGGGGGATGAGTGGGATTTAAGTCTTAACTTTCTAGGAGTGATGACAGCATCTATGCCAGCCTTAACAAAAGAGCAGACCCCAGCTGCGCAGTCTTCAACAGGAAGGCTAAATACTTTATTCCAAGGGTTGTCACTCGGGAAGTCGCGGAACGAGTCCCAGTCGGCTCTTTGGTAGTAGTAGGATATTTTGCTGGTCTGAGGTTCTTGGGTGGGGTGGAGTTGGATGGAGATATTGACAGAAACTAATGCATGATCAGAGTTTCCCATAGGCCAGAGTTGCTTGACATTGCAAAAGTCAGCGGTGGAGGTAAAATACAGATCTAGTAGTGAATCGTGTCCGTTAGAATTATTAGAAATGCGTGGGGAACTCTACCACCTGCGTAAATAACTGAGTGATTGAAATATTCATGGTGTGTACACTAGCAAGATCTGTGACGGAGTTATGCAGCCACTCAGCATGATGGGGGTTAATGTCGCCAAACACAAACGGGTGGGAGGAAATGGCCTTGTCGATATATATATATATATATATATATATATATATATATATATATATATATATATATATATTTCTTCTTCTATGAGCCATGTTTTTTCAAGATGTAGGTGATCATGGTTTTCCATATCTTCCTATCTTTAGTAGCTCTTAACAAGCTTTCTCCTTTTACTGCTCTTAAACCTTGCTCTACCATCCATTCGCTCTAACCCATCAAGTATGTTACACGTTGCTTTCCGCTGTTTATCGTTCCCTCTGTATGACCCATGAGCATCAGATTCTCTAAGCCCTCATCCGCACTACATGTCCCAGAAGCTTCAGCTGTTTTTTCCTGATGTTAAATATCATTTTCCTTCTTGTTTTTATCCTCTCCAAAACTCAGTCCATGCTATCCTCAGCATCCTTCTGTAGAACCACATTTCATTCACCTCTGATGAGATTGTTCATCATTCGCTGCCACACTGAAGAACAGACATCACATAACAATACAGTACTCTAATCTTTGTTCCCAAAGAAATTGTTCTGTT
This sequence comes from Ascarosepion bandense, assembly GCA_037127315.1. NCBI lineage: Eukaryota > Metazoa > Mollusca > Cephalopoda > Sepiida > Sepiidae > Ascarosepion > Ascarosepion bandense. The sequence continues at coordinate 1,811,529 of JBBBDQ010001209.1, forward strand.
TCCCAATACTCTACTCAGCTCCTGGAATGCATCCTTGGCCATGATCGGATCTCAGTATCGCACATTCCGTTCTTTGTTAAAATACTTCCCCCGCTATTTAAATTTCTGTTCCTGCATGATTTTAGTTTCCCCGGTCTGGGATGCTGGGACCCGCTTTTTACTGATGACTATACATTCAGTTTTCTTGAAATTTATATGTAGTTCTTTCTCTCCGTTTTCTTTAACTACTTTCTATAGTATGTCTTGAAGTTTCCTTTCCATGTCTGCTATCAGCATTTTAACCTCATAGTATCTTATATTGTTTAGATTGTGGCCGCCAATGATAAGTCAAGGCAAGAAATCTAGAGCTCTCAAAATTGTTTCGATAGATTGTGCAGATCTGCTGAGAAGACACATTCTGGTCTTACGCCCCCTTCTAATGTATAACTGCTGAACTCGTTTCCTCTTCGTATACCGGAAGTTTGCTGCCAGTACATGTTCTTGATTACCTTAATGTCTTCCTGAATATATGTCAAAGTGTGCGGGATTAGCAATTTTGACATATATATATATATATATATATATATATATATATATATATATATATATAAATGCAAACTTATCACTGTACTCATTTCGAAAAATCTCCGCGTATAAATGCGGAAGGAAAAAATAGTTGTAAAAAAGAAAGAGCTAAGCACATGAACATCAGCCAAAGCGATTTAGGCCGAGCCAGTACATAGCCCAAAGAAAAAACTCGAGACGAGTAATTAACAACAAAAAAGTGCTCAATACGTAAGCAGAGCAGAATAAGTAAATTAACCTATTGAGCCAACAATCCTACCAAGGTTTCACCTAAACGGATCTTCAGGATATATATGATGAGGTGTTGGAGAGGATACAAACAAGAAAATACTCATATTTAACATCAGGAAGAGACAGATAATGTTCCTGAGACACAGGATTCTCACAGGTTGCATAGAAGCGAAGAGAGACAGGGTAAAGCAGCGCAAAACTTAACTTGATAGGCCTGAACAAATCGATGGCGGATCTGGGTTTTAGAGAGACACCAAAAGGAAAAATATTGAGAGCGACAAAAGACAGAGCCAAGTGGAGGTCAATAATAGCCTAAGTTTTGAAGTGTCACGGAACAAGAAAAAGAAGACGAAGAATGGTCATTCTGTTTGTAACGTTTATTCTCATGCCAGGTTATATTACAATATTTTTCACTTTTATTTCAAGGTATAACAAAATTGAATATCAAAAATATCTTAAAATAAAAAAAGTTTACAAAATTCTGTATTTTAGTATTAAAATTAGTTGCCGATCATATTTAGTTTATTAATGTGGAAAATTATGAAAGGGCAGCAAAAGAAGACCTAAGCTGTCCTTGGTGAGTGAAATGAAAAACCAAAACCTCACCGCGAGCAACTATTTCCATGAAGAACATAATTATTATTTCTCCCCGACACCACCCAGCCACTGTCGCCTGAATTCGCATGTCTCTATTCATTACTTGTGAATGTTTGTTTTAAAATATTTTTTCAAATTCTAAATCTGACATCGCAGATTATATAAACAACCGGCGTGAAAGTGAATTTCAAAGTGTCACTCAAAAGAAATTTGCTTAGAGAGGTGATCAAACTCATTGAATGTTCGGTAGTACAAGAAATTTTCATTTTCGTCTAAATATCACGTATCCATCCTTAGCGATTCCTCTGTCGCATTTACAAAAATTAGTTTTACTTGGTCATCAATAGTTAATAGTAATCAGATCAACAATTGTCATGGCAATATGTTTGAAAAGAATGTCGTTAAACTTGGCTGCGTTTCCTCGCAACCACTCTGATTCAATTTAATAAAAATGTTGGAAATTGAGGTGAAAAAGCAATAAAATTGTGCAGTGGTTACTGGACTGAATAGATTATTAATGTCATTTAATCCCACCAAATTTAATGTGGAAAGGTCTGCTCCTAAGAAAGGAAAGCTATAAAAAGATAGATAGATAGATAGATAGATAGATAGATAGATAGATAGATAGATGAAAAAGACAGATAGATAGATAGATAGATAGATAGATAGATAGATAGATAGATAGATAGATAGATAGATAGATAGATAGATAGATAATGAACAGACTGAAATAGATAGATAGATATAGATAGATAGATAGATAGATAGATAGATAGATAGATAGATAATGAACAGACTGAAATATGATAGATAGATAGATAGATAGATAGATAGATAGATAGAAAATGAACAGACTGAGATAGATAGATAGATAGATAGATAGATAGATAGATAGATAGATAGATAGATGAATAGATAGATAGAAAATGAACAGACTAGATAGATAGATAGATAGATAGATAGATAGATAGATAGATAGATAGATAGATAGATAATGAACAAACTGAGATAGATAGATAGATAGATAGTTAGATAGATAGATAGATAGATAGATATGAATTTAACTGGAATTTAGATTGTAAAGGCTCGGACACAAACAAATCATCTGAGAATAATTGATATAAATAACCATTGATAAATATAGACAAGTAGATTAAAATAGCAAGTTTGATACAATAATAATAATAATAATAATAATAATAATAATAATAATTAGCTGTACTAGTTGAAATCCCATTGAGTTTTTGTAACACTGATTTTTAGATAAGATTATAAAAGTCAGAAATAAATTACATAATCACGCTTCTTTGCAATTTTATTTACTTATGTGAAAATGCTTGACAGAAAGTTCGTAAAAACCGGGTGAAGGAGGAGAGGCGCCTGAAAGATATATTTGATAAAATAAAAAAATATCTCAAACGACAGTTTCTCTAATACTAATTTTCGTTTAAATGTGTAATCCATTTAAATTTAAATATCTAATCAATTAAAACCTTTAAAAATGTTTATAGCATGTTTTTTGGTTAGGGTTTCCGAGTACCCTTTAAAGTTCGAATTTATACGAATAAGAAACTAAAAAGAACCTTTTTCCAGGGTACTTTCTGTGAGATTAAAAAATTAAGTGTATATCATACTGTACTATATTATACTATACTTCATATTATTCGTAGAAAATGGAGGCGTACCTTGTTTTTATTTGTAAAAATAACAACGAATAAGGATGATTCGTGTTCGTGTGTAAAATCCGCAAATGGTTAGTGGTGATTGGGTTTTTCAGGAGCGTAGGGGATATTTTGGGTTTGCAATTAAAGTCATAGTACTAGTATTTAATTGTTAGCGAATATTAATATCCCAGAAGACAATACATTCTATGATGAAACCCTTAAGAATATTTCTGAAAAATGCGCCAAAAATGTACACAAATAAAGTATGAAAATATTATCTAAAATATTATTGTGCTATAGTCTATGTAATTAAAATGATGGTAGCACTGTACAAGGGAAAGTAATTGATATGAATTTATGAATAAATAAAACTTACCAGTAGTAAAACGTATTATAAAAATAAGCTTTTTTTAACGATCTTCTGATAGAGTAGGTAGCGCCACAGATTTTCTAAAAGAGATAAAAAAAAAGTATTTTATATAATTTCAATGTTTCTTTTCATTTAAATTTAAGTTCTATTTGAAAGGTTGTACCTGAAGCATTGTTCAGGTATTTTTGAAAAATTGACACTTTTTTTGTTGCTCATCGATTCCTGGAGGTGCGAAAAAATAAACAAAATTACTTTAAATTCTTTTTGCAATCCAATATTTGTCCCAGATATTTTTTTCGTAGTCTGTTAATAAATTTCGGTCTTAACGGAATTTTCGAAAAGCAATGTCTATCTCTTACTTGAAATGAAATGAAAATAACGTTTTATTTGTATACAATAGCCTATGGGTTCAAAAGCCAAAACAGAAACACAGTTATTCAGCCCCTGTCCGAAGACAAAATTGAGTTAACGAAAGTTATGAAATTAGATTATTTCATAATACTTTTTTCCGATATTGAATAGTAGTCGGTCAAAGCTAGTATCAGAATTGTGTTTTTTTTCTACATCTTTACCCAAAACACGTTTTCCATTCGAAAATGGCATTGGAATTTATAGTTTTGAACCTTCAAATGTCTTTACTAAATAAATGAAACAACAACGTGATGAATTTTATAATTGCACTAAAACATTACAGGTACTTTTTTTTAAATAAATGAAATAAGCGTAGATATTTTTTCAGTCTAATCTGAAAGTAAATTACGGATTTTATAAAAAATCATGAATTCTCAAATGAAATTCGTTATAGTTTTATTAAATTATTTTTGGTAAGATTCACACTTGATATTGCATAATTTTTTTACGAAATAATAAATTCAAGAAATGTTCTATATATAAATATACAAAAACATTAGACGAACGCCCAACGCCTAATTAAATAGTACACACAATATACAAAAGTGGTGGTGAAACATACCTCCTAAAAATAAAGACAAAATCCAATTCAAACATAAATATAAGTACTTATTCATTATTGGATAAACTTTATAGGAATGGTATTTTCTTCTAAACATGATCAGCATATTTTGGCCGTGTTCATAGTTGATGCTACTGAGAGTTAGCTTTTCTTTTTTAATACTAACACTTGCATTAGGTTTAGTCTTTTTACATGTGGATGTGGCTATTATCATAGTGTTTTCTCCAGGTATGTTACAGATGGGGTTTGGTAGGTCTCGCTCTGTGATTAAATGGATCCTAAACGAGCTAAGGTAAAACAGTTGTAACATGCGTTTTCTCAAGAGGCATGTTGGGGTATGCCCAATATATTTACACATAAGTTTGGTTTGAACACAGTATCTTGAGGGGAATGATAATTCTTAAATATTATTGCTTCTCGTTAATTTTGATATGGCAGATGTGTTGTTATTGTTGATTATAAGGCTAGCTATTTTTTAATTTTTTAATTAGATAACTAATTTCATTTTTCTGGCCGACAGGGTTTGTTTATTGTTTTTAATGATTTTAAGGAAACATTCGCCTTGTTTATAGGTAACGTGTATTTGGCTTTTATAGAAAATTTTAATGTTATTGTTTTTATCTCTATGTTCAGTATAACTATTAGTTATAGAAATAGTCTGATCTGGTGATCGATGATGTAGTTCCGGTGTTAATTGGCTCCGTTTCACATTATTGACTTCTTTAAAAAAAAAAAAAGGAGACGAAAGGGTGAATTCTTGTGTGCTCTTGAGAAAATATATTATATCGCTTTTTATATCTAAGAGGAAATTCACTCATAAAATTAAGTTGCTAAGAGTTTCTAATAGTGTTACTTTTTATATAACAAAGTAGTGAAGGAATTACTACTAAACTCTACAAGTACACCTAAGAATGAGTGTTTATTTTTTTATTAAATTCATAGTTGAATATGAAGACAAGTTTTGTTTTTCAAATGATATTTTTAGATTAGCAATCTTTTTTGTTTCCAGCTAACATGAAATGTTCAATATAGTGGCTATGTATTTTAGGTTTAGTAACTTTTTAACTATCTCGTTTTCTACATGGGATATGTAGTAGTGGGCGAGATATGGATATACAGTACCAGCCATAATTATTAGGCAAACTCAGTGTTTTTAAAAAATGATGTATTTCATACTATTATTTAGCATTTATTGCCAAATGAATAATTGTAAATGAAAATAGAATGGTTCTTTTGTTAATATTGCACAATAACATGTGAATTTATAAATATTTAATAATTACTTATATTGCAGTTTCATCAAGGAAAATTTGAAGAAAATTTAGGGTGATTTGGACGAGTTTATCTTTGCTTGCTTGACTTGTAAAATTTTGCAAAGTAATAATAACAAAAAATATTTTGATTTTCATTTGGCAATAAATACTAAAAATAATAAACTTTTTCGTTGCACCAGTGGTTTGTAAGGCAGCTTTTTTGCTGTTTTCGTAACAAACTGTTATTTTTATGAAATCAGGGTGGTTAGCCCTGCGCTCAACCACCAAAACTGGAGGAAGGTGATTGTCTAAGCGTAGAT
>JBBBDQ010001209.1:2492500-2512500 GCA_037127315.1 Ascarosepion bandense
GAAAAGCATCCCCATATCATATTGGAACCACCCCCAAACTTGACTGTGGGGATAGTATTGTGCTTGTTGAAGGCAGTGCAATTTTTTCGCCAAACACTTGTTACTGTGTTCCTTCCGAATAGTTCAAATTTCATTTCATCCGACCAGATTACTTTTTCCCAACTTTTCATAAGTTTCGACAAATTTTAATCAGTCTTTAACATGTTTGGTTCTCAGTAATGGCACTTTTCTAGGTGATCTTGAATGAAATCCTATACTTCTAATAGTATCCTTACATTAATTCTAGCACCCTCAATATCAGTTTTAATTTCAGAACGAATAATGAAGGGTTTTTTTGCACATTTCTGCTGATCTAATTTGAAGTCTTCTAATTTATTTTTCTCGGTCTTCCATTTCTTGGAATGTTTGCTGTACCGTCGCCATACTTCTTATACTTTCTGATGATATTTCCTACTGTACTCACTGCTAGATTCATTTCTTTGCTAATTTTTCTTTAATATCGTCCTCCTTTGTGACGTTCAATGATTCTATCTCGAATATCTCTATATAATTCTTTAGTTTTTACCACTTTTACTTCTTGAATTGCAGAATGCATATCAAAGAGTCAGATGATTAGTAGCACTATCTTGTAAGCAATTGTATGCTTCTCTGATTGGTCAGAGATAACATTCCAATACTTTTAAAATCTTTTAAAATACAAAGTTTCGATTGGAAATTTGAAAAAGGTGTCATATATCCAATACTTATGAATAGGGTAATTGTGAATTTAGATAAAAATAATGGACTCAACCATGAGTTTTTAATTTTCGTCCACATACAACTAAATCAACTTTACGAAATATTACTTAACAAATATCAGGCAAATTGGCGTACATAAACTAGAGTTATAACAGACAATAACATGTATTCAATACTTATGCGTGTCACTGTATATATATATATATATATATATATATATATATATATGTGTGTGTGTGTGTGTGTGTGTATTATTTGAGAATTTGCTTTTTATAAGGAATTATATCAGAAATGTTGGTTATATTTTAATGTGGTCACACTCATTGAAATTTAAAAATAAATACTACCACAACGTATATTTTATAAGTTCTATAAATTGATATTTGTTTTCTATGCAAATCTAGAAATAGTTTAGTTTTATTAAAATTAGTTGAATTCCTTGCATTCACTTATGCGCAAATACCCTTGGGAAAGGTATTAATCCATCTCTTCCCTCCAGTTATGGGTTAAATAATAGGACAAACGGTGTTTTATTGCCTTGGCTGGCAACCAGTCTACCGCAGAAAACAATGGCAACCTACTTAGGGATAATCATCTGCCCAGTCAGTCATGTCTCTTTCGAGACATGATCGTCTAAGTGTGTAACACGTGTTGCACTTAACTAACTGAATTTTATTAAAGATATTTTCTACGCAGAGAAACGATTTGAGAAATCTTGGGAGTCTTTTTTGATCAGTGCTTATAATATCATTAATGAATGCCCGAAATCACCTTTCCCATCGCTTTCATTTGTGTTGTTTGATAGGAAAAGAATCAATAAATAAGACGCACATTGGCTATAGATGCGGTAGCCAATGCCATTCAGGCTTGACGACCATTATAAGAAATTGTCCAAAATCATTACTTTCTTGATGTGTCTATCCTTCATGCTCGGCATTGTAAAGGCTAGGGAAAAAGCGATAATATAAATGACGTTAGCAACTACCTTGATGGTATGTGATTGCTTGCTTCGGATTAAATTACAAGAAAACAAGACAAAAAAAGATATTACATCAAAGGAGTCCGGGGGAAATATATATTTCTACAGACAACAATCTATATATGCAAAAGTATATTGACTACAAAAGTGCTTTTAGTCGCCTTCGCACTGTAAAAAAAAAAAAAATGACAAACACCTTTAATCTTTTCACCTCGGGTATTTTAGATGGTAGAGGAAAGCTAAACAAAATTTTTTATCTTCGAAAAATGCATGAAGAATTCGCAATAAATTATTTCGCTTTCAAGTGGAAATTTGTGATTGTCATATGCCAGACATTTTATATTCACTAAAACTTTCCTTGTGATTACATGTGTCGCGTGCATGATGAATTGTTCTACGTCGCAGTACTTAGCAGCACAAGGGACTCACCTCTGATACTAGTTCATTTTCTGAGTAAAATTTCATCTGAATTTAAACCTTTGACCTGGTAGGAATCAAGATAACGACTGCTGCTTAAATTCTATTATATATTTGTTACTATTTTTTATTCATTACAAGGCCGATGAGCCGCTCAATGTAGATGAGATTGTAGCACCTAAGTCGAGGAGATAAAAGGCGCAGTGTAAGAGCATATGTAAGTTGACTAGACTTAAAGCAATTAAGATTGTAGTGATCAGGGAAGCATTCTCTCGGGAGTCTGTTCTACAAAGCATTGATAATTGGAAAGAATACCGTGAGCTAAATACTGTTGCCATATCTGTTTGAGTTATCTTGCTATTCCTCTTGAAGTTCTCAACAAAATCCATTGAAGGATCTGCAATATAATCGATGCTGACTTGGCAGCCCGCCTTCAGTCACATTCTCACCAACGTGATGTAGCCTCTCCCGGTCTTTTCTACCAGTATTTTCATAGCACCTGCTCTGACTAGCTTTTTTTGTCTAGCGTCCCGATGCCAATCTAGTAGCACGAGTATTGACTACTAGATTGGTATCACGGCCCCACCCTTTTACCGTCGAAATTGTTAAAGGTAACCGCCTCTTCTACTCGAACAGTTTCTTCCCATTTAGGAACTCCTTTCCGTTTGCTTGCTTCTCTGATAGTTCCAAATTCAATTGCTATCTCCTATCTCCTTGATTCCCATCTATCCCTTATCCTTTCTTCGACATCTCCTTGTTTTTTCTCTTACTGAAAACCAGTGCACACCACTGGCTTTCTTCTCTTGCTTGGGGTTAAATGATTCTAACACAAAAAAGCAAAAAAAACAAAAACAAAAAAAACAAAACAAAACAAAAGGAGCTAACCGAATGAAATAGCGAAATACGTAGGAATGTGAAAGTAGGATTTAGCTGTGAAGATCAACATCGGTGGAAATGAGGAATGTAGCCCGTCGTAACATTTGCAATGGAAATTCTGACAGAATAGCGAGAGGTTTGCGATATTTCGTTGTGGGAGGGATAGAGCATATCGACTTGAAAATAATTACTCGGCCACATGGCCGCGAAGACCATTCTAACACATATCATGACATGAAAATGAGGACTGACCATCTTCAACTTGGATATGGCTGATATGGTAAATGTTAATGTTTGCAGACATCATTTTACAAAATTGTAATGACTGTTGAAAGATTTAATCAATATCCGATTTAAAAAATATATACAGTCACTCGTCACTTGACAAGGCTCGGTTCAAAAACCTGTTCCCTTAATGGCCTTACAAAGTGATCAGTTTTATCTGTCCGTTAATTCAGTCATGCTCTGCGAGCAACTACAAGGTGTTGGAGAGGATGGAAAAGAAAAGAAAACTTATAATTAACATCAGGAAAAGTTGGCTGAAATTTCTGGGACACGTAACGATTAAGAAAGTTTTGGATAATCCGATACTCACTGGACAGATAGAGGGAAAGAGAGACAGAGGAAAGCAAAAAGTAACATACTTCATAGGCTTGAGCAATTAGATGACAGTGCAGGATTTGGAAGAAATACCAAGAGAAAAGGTGTTAACAGCATCAAGGGATGAATGATGTGGAGGGCGATGATCACGTACGTCCTGAAATAATTTTTACGTTAACAAACTTCATATAGTTTTAATATTGCGTTTGTGCTTTTTGTAACAGTTTCGAATTTACCTCTTAATGTTTAAAGAAAACCGTAGTTTACTGAACCATAATAAATACATTAGAAGGCCATATTTTTATTTAGTATCTTACTTCAGTTTACTAACTGTAAACACAGAAACAATTATTTATTTATTCGTCGCTATATTTATCTATTTCATTTAATTTAGAAGTAAGAGAAACCAACGAAGAACAATGTGTTCGAATGAGAGTTAATATCTGTCGTAAGTCCGAGGAAGATAAACAAGAATTGGTCGTATTTGGAAAGTGGCCAGAAAATTTAATTAAAGCAAAAATACCTAAGATAACAGGAATCGTCATGAAAAACACATTTCAAATTTGCCAAAACAACATTTTCGACAGCATATTCAGATTCGATTTTACAAAGGTTTCTGATCAAAAATCATTGTGAAATTATTGATACGGCGCTGCAACAAAATATTCGATGCTATAATGAAACATGCATTATTTCTGGGTAATAAAAATATTTATTGAAATTACCGAAATCTTTTCATTTCGAAACGTCTTAATCCATCTTTTCTCCCTCCAGCTCTGGATTCAATAGCAGGAGAGATTGGCTTCTATAGCCTTGGTTGGCAACTAGTTAACCACAGAAAGTAATGGCAAACTACTGCGAGAAAATCTTCTACCTAGTAAGTTATATATCGAAAGAGACATGATCAGCCAAGCGTTTATAATGTACGGAAATTAACTGACTACGTAAACGTATTTATTATATTATGAAAAATATGTTTTTCTTTAGAATTTGTCTGCATAATATGCTGAAATGTCTTACGATAAATAGCAAATTCACTAAATTGAAACTATTCTAGCAAATTAGCAAAACAAAACAAACAAACAAAAAACAGAGAATAACTTCTGTTTATAAATTGTACAAACTTTATTAGGAATGTTTTTCTAAAAATTAATATTAATTAACTGATTTTCTTAGTTTGCAATGGGATACAAATATTTATACGAGCAATATAGATTTTATGAGAAATGTCTCTATTTTATTAATAAAGTTAACATTAACCAATCATTTTACTCAACTAATTTTTCTTTAAAAATAAGTATATACTTATATGAGCAATATATTGTACGAAATACTACTTTTGATATATATCTGTATTTAAAATTATTAATTATGACGTTTTCTGGAATTGTGCAGTTTGATTAAACAACCAACACTGAACGTATTTTTTGTATCACAAAACACAAACGATATATATTTAAGAAACGTAAAATAGATTAACCAAATATCCTAGAAGCATGAATCAATAATTACTTTACATGTTAAGACAGGTTTCTTGATATATACAACATATATGAAGCCTTCCTTCATAATTCTTTTTTAAAATTTCGAATTTATTATTACTTTCTTGAAAGTTTTAATTGCTTCTCATGGATCATCGTTGCTTAGATATCATTTTCCCTTCTCGCAGATATCTTCTTTTCTATCACCTTCCTGTTAGATAAATTTAATTACAAACGGGAGATCCGTAAGCAAAGTGACACAAGAAGGTCAGGTACGATACTGCATTTACTTTTAGGAAATTATAGAAGCTATTGTTATACAAAGGAAATGGCACAGATTAAGTAAAATATGATTCACAATAGGAGACGGTAACTTGAATTGTGTACAGTATGTTGAAATGAAATAATAATAATAATAATAATAATAATAATAATAATAATAATAATCTGAATTGAATTCTCAGAAAAGAATTATGACCATCAATAGTCTTGCCATCCCAGTTGACCAACATAGTTTCAACATCTTAAACTAGACTCTATACGACATCAGGCGAATGGATCCTAAAACAAGAAAGCTTCTTTCTAAGCATAACATGCATCATCCAAAGGCTGTTGTAGACCGTCTATACATACCCCGTAAAGAAGGTGGAAGAGGTCTTATTCAGCTAGAATTGTCATACAAGACAACAACTATTGGCTCACTAACATACATAGAAACAACAAAGGACTGGATGATACAATTAGTCAATCAACATGAAAACAGAAAGAAAACATTATTCAATAATAAAAGAAGGCAGTAAATACAAACAGGATCTACATTTAGTAGATTCTGTAGAAAAGGAAAACAGAAGCCAATAACCAACTATTGCGGCAAAAATATGAAAATGAAAGCCAAGGATAAAGCTCTTGAACAGATTAAGACAAACCTCTGCATGGCCAATATCCAGAACGTGCCAATAAATCCAATGTTGATAAAGTTAATACTCATCGATGGTTATGTGCCCCTGGATTAATGTCTGAAACTGAAGGCTTTATTCTTGTCGCGCAAGATCAAAGTCTGTTCACTAGAAACTTTCAGGCAAATATTATGCATAATAATGTGGACCCAAAATGCAGGTTCTGTGATAAACACCAAGAAACAATAGACCATCTAATCTCAGGATGTTCTGTACTATCCCTAAATGAATATAAAAATTGTCATGATAAAGTTGGGCAATATTTACATTGGACAGTGTGCAGGCACTGTGGAAGGTGTGTAAATAAACACTGGTATGAACATCACCCAGCACAGGTTACAGAAAGAGAAGATGTCTCCATTCTATGAGATTACATCCTCTACACAGACAGAAAAATTGAAGCAAATAGACCAGATACTATTGTTAAAAACCAGAAAGGAAAAAAGTGTCTATTAATTGATATGGCTTGTCCAGCAGATTGTAACATAGCAACAAAGGAATTCGAAAAATTGTCAATATATAAAGACCTGGAAATTGAAATAGAAAAAATGGGGAAATTGAAAACAAGAATCGTGCCAGTGATAGTAGGTGCACTTGGAATGATAAAAATGGAACAAAACAACACATTGAAAAAATCCCTGGAAACCCCAGCCTAAGAGATATACAAAAAGTTGTCTTGTTAAGTACAGCACACACATTAAGGAGAGCTTTGTCTCTGTAACGCTAGGGATGATAGGGGAGGCAGAAGAAACGTGAAATGGAGCCATAACAATACACCACGACCTGCCTTAGGTCTTCCTGCAGACTTGGTAGGTAGTGTAACCATAGCAGAAATCAAAATATGATGAAAAATGACAACATAATAATAATAATAATAATAATAATAATAATAATAATAATAATAATAATAATACCTACAAATAATTGGCATATGTTTTCCTAGTGTAGCTCCATTAGACGCATGAAGTCTCTTGGACTAATTCGATTTAGAGTGCTTTAATAATTACTGCTATGTAGGCAATAAGATCTTTGTTATCATCCTGAGAAACAGCAGTACTTGATAATGACTGAAAAAGTACCTGAAATGAAAATAAAAAACAACGAAAACGTAAACGAACAAAATAGAATCTTCAGGCAGTTTAGCTACGATTTTGAATTGTAGGCACAATATCTGATTCCTAAACTAAAACTTTATAATAAAAATCAGTCAATACCTACAAATAATTGGCATATGTTTTCCTAGTGTAGCTCCATTAGACGCATGAAGTCTCTTGGACTAATTCGATTTAGAGTGCTTTAATAATTACTGCTATGTAGGCAATAAGATCTTTGTTATCATCCTGAGAAACAGCAGTACTTGATAATGACTGAAAAAGTACCTGAAATGAAAATAAAAAACAACGAAAACGTAAACGAACAAAATAGAATCTTCAGGCAGTTTAGCTACGATTTTGAATTGTAGGCACAATATCTGATTCCTAAACTAAAACTTTATAATAAAAATCAGTCAGATTTTGTTGTCGGTTTAATCTAAGAAGGATTTTGTGGATGAATACTTGCTTATATATATATATATATATATATATATATATATATATATATATATATATACCGTTAAATGTTATTTTTTAACTTTGTCATGTATTTTCCCAATATTGTTCTTGATATATTAAAATATATACCGTTATCTCATATATATATATATATATCTGTGTGTGTATGTGTGTATAGTCGTGTTTGTGGGTGTGCATGTATATGTGTGTATATGCTATCTCAGAAATGTTAGACTATGCATATGCATTCAGTATAAGAGAAGAACGTTGCAGTTCGATTATATAAAAGCGTAGAAAAACAATGCCGTGCACACGTTGTCACGCATCCGAAAAGATCAAATTGCATGATTCTTTGAAGTGACAATAAAAAAAAATCCAGTCGAAGCTGCGAAAAAGCATTTTGTATAATTGCATTTGCCTCTGTCGCCGTCGCCGTCTGCAACTGGCGACCAAATGCGTTTTTGTAAAAACTTTTTTTTTCATTTCTTTTTTTTTTATTTGTGGCCTCGGTGCAGACGGAGACCAAAAATGTCAGGAAAAAATAATACTACATACACTCACGCGGGAACACAAGCAACGCACACATACGCAGCACACATTCACACACACACACAAATTAAAGACTCGCACAGACATAGATAGATAGATAGATAGATATATATATAGATAGATAGATAGATAGAGGAAATGTGCCACCTAGCACCCCACACAACAAAATTTCATTAAATTTTACAAAAAAAGTAATCTTCCTGAAATATTACTATGTAAAAAGAAAGAAAACTGTTAAAAAAACATTTCTCACAAGAGAAAATATTATACAGAAATTACCAATGCTTAAAGAAAAATATAAATTCGAGGGAGCTAATCGGGTAAAAAAATACATTAGAGAGCCAAGTACTCAACATTACAAAAATAAATTCAATTTTCAGCCAATTAAAATATAGAGAAAATGTACAGAGAAAAAATAAATAGAAAAAATATAAAATAACATAAACAGCATTCAAAGATTTAAAAATTTAAATTAAATGATTTAAATCTATAAAAACGTAAAAATAAATTTAAAAATATAAGAAATAAACGATTACAAAAGGAGCAGAATCGCAATCGAGTTGAATTAATTAAAAGCTTATATGAACGATACAAGTCAGATAACTTGAATACATTTTAGGGACGACATTTAAAAATCCCTTCATAAAGTGAATTTAAAAGCTGGTATTTACCACAAAATTTAAATATTTTAATTAGTTTTTCATCTAAGAATAGGCTACAAATATTTCTGAAGCTACTAGGAGTTTTTGATTCACTATCTTCCAGTTTATCTGTGGAGAAAGTTCTCTACCTTTTAGTTCCCAGAAATATTTCGATAAAACTGTCTAGGATTTAAGGTGACACCTAGAGAAGGAATATTCATGATTATAAAATCTATACTATATATATATATATATATATATATATGCACAGTATAAATAATATAATATATAAATATATATATATATATATATATATATATATATATATATACAACTATTTCTCTATCTCTCTATTTGAATATATATATACATGTGTGTATGTGTGATACATATATATTGTTTTGTTTTTTTATAATCGTGTAGCCTCAAGCAAGGCATTTTACTGCCACTGTTGTGCATGGGGTTACATAGGAGGAATGTTGAGGAGTGAGAGGTTGCAGGGGTGTCAGGAAGAGAGTAGAAGCGGGAAGAGAGTTCTGATGAGAGTGGGGTGGATGTAGAAAAGCATGAGAGAGAGAATGTAAGTTAGTGAGACAGGAGATGACTATTGACTTTACATTTAAATTCTTGGAGATTGTAACTATCAGGAAAGCAAGTATGCAGAAGAGAATTCCACAGGTGGGAAGTGCGAGAAAAGAAGCTATTGGAGTAGAATTTGCGTTTACAATTTATTAGTTTCACAGTAAAAGGATGGGACCTAGTTGCTAATCTTGTAGCTATAGGAAATTCGTATATCGGAGGTACCACTGAGCTAAGTTTATTGGCGCAGAAGCAGTGAAAGTATTTGTAGAAGAGACCCAGCTAAGCCACACTGTGTTGGTGAAAGAGCGACTGTATCGTAGCTGCCATGTCGGGATCGATCACATGACAGATTCTCCGTTGGATTCGGTCAAGGACACCTAAGTTGATAGCAGAACACCAGACCAGTTACGGCAGCAATACTCAATGCACAGGTGGATGGTAGACTTGAATATGTGCAGGATTGTTTGGGACGGGAAAAACTTCCTGGCCTTACACAGAGAACCGACTTTCTTAGCAGATGATTTAGCTATGGATTCTATATACTCATTCCACTTGAAGTCTCGTGTGAGAGTTAACACGAGGAGGCGCAGTGTTTCGCTTTCAGGTAGAGAAGCCTGATCAATGTTAATGGGTGGGAGGAATGACTGTCTGTGGTGGTTATTAGATAGCAGATTCGTTTTGGAAGCATTAAAATTTGCAAGCCATTTCTTGCCCTAGTCCACCACGGATTGGAGGTCCTTTTCAAGCTCGGCAGCGAGGTTTGCTTTTTCAGCCTCGATAGATTTATGGTCGAGACGAGAGTACAAAGTTATATTTATGGATAAAAAATAATCAATATCTGGGCTAGAGCTTATATAAATATAAAAGTTGACATTGAATATATATATATATATATATATATATATATATATAAATGAGAGTATAACTATACTCGTGTTGAAAACTTTCCACGGATCTACGAAGAAGGGGAAAAACGGTTTTAAAAAAGAAAGAGCTAAGTACATGAACAACAATCAAAAGGATTCGGGCCGAGTCAGCACGCAGACCAAAGAAAAAAACCCGATACGAGTAATCAACTAACAAAAAGCTTTCAATACTTAGGTAGAGCGGAATAAGTAAAGAATACCTAGTGAGCCAGACAAACCTAACTAGTTTTCATTTAAACGGATAGCCAGGGAAAGTTTTCCCTGACGATCCGTTTAGATGAAACCTGGTAGGTCTCTTTGGCTCACTATATATATATATATAAACACTTTAAATTTAAAAGACTAATTTTAAGACTAATTGTTGAAAATGAAATATTAGAACTGATCCAGCCTAAAGACTCAATGTAATTAAAATTGTTTATTTAAAGAGCCAAATATGCATATGCTTTTCACATATAAAATTTCGTTTAAATGATCATTCGATATATGTAGTTTTCGAAGTTTTATAAGAAAAAATATATAGTCATTCGCATACAATATTATTTTGTCGTATCAAAAATCATCAATACGGTTAGATATCCGTTTATGTTTTTCATCCAGGATTGAAACTCGAACGGTCTGATATCGGTCGAAGACTCTACTTCTAAGCTGTCGGCGCACGCTGAAGAAAAGACAATTTTGGCGTCTTATTTCCACAAGGTAAACAAACGCCAGTAGCCAAGAGTATTCAATTCATTGCTGAAGGACGATAGCATTAAGCAGCTAATTTTTACAATCTTCCATTATTTTTAAACGCAGGATTCATCGGAGAATGCAATTCATGTATTCTTTTTTTTAACATTTAGCCCATTTTAGCAAAAATTTGCTCTGAACAATAAAATAAAAAATGCAATAAAATTATAATATTATTGAATTAGGTAAGCTTTTAATTGCTTTATTAAATAGTATAATTAGATACACTTTTATTTACTTTCATAAATATAATTAAATAAGCTTTTAACTGCATAATAAATAATATAAATTTCTAAAGAAAAAAATTCGATTAATAATGAAATTAAAAACATCTTTTTCACTTTTTTAGATTATAATAATTTCAAAATTTCAAAAGTATATTTAAAATAATTCAAAGATTTGTAGACATTATATTGGTAAATTATCACGTGATTTTACTAAACGAAAATTGAAAAGATTAATACAAATCATATAGCCATTGTATTTTTTTAAATAATTTACTTTTTTGTGTATTTGAAGATTTCTTTAAAATATTAATTTCTATGTGTACATTAAAAGGTCATGCATTTCACATTTTCTTCCCTCAGAGAAAAAAAAATTGTACAGTTATGTCACTTATGACCGCCATACACTTTTTCTTATATCGCATCTGTCAAGCTGTCAGCACATTTCCAATACGGGGAAAGTTCAGACAGTTCAATTCTAAATTTTGTACTGTAAATAAGTAATACACGATACGTTAAGTGACCCTGACAGAGAGAAAGATCTGGGCAGAAACGACTCAGTGATCACACCCGAACTTCCAACGGTAAATTTTGACATGAGAGAACCGAGCTTAAAAGAGATCCAAGATGTCGTACGAGCAGCAAGATCGGCGTCAGCTCCAGGGCCAAGCGGTGTGACGTATGCCGTATACAAGCGCTGCCCAAGACTTCTCAGGAAACTAGGGGTTATAATCAAAACAATATGGCGGAGAGGAAAAATAGTCGAACAGTGGAGATTTGCGGAAGGCGTTTGGGTCCCTAAAGAGGAAAATTCAAAAGATGTAGAACAATTTCGAAGTGTCTCTTTATTATGTACTGAAGGCAAGATATTTTTCAAAATTTTGTCCCGGCGGCTGGAGAACTATTTTTTAAAGAACAAATATATTGACACTTCATTGCAAAAGGGTGGGATTGCTGGAATACCAGGCTGCCTCGAGCACACGGGAATTGTGACACAACTGCTAAGAGAAGCAAAAGAAAACACAGGTGACTTGGCCGTTTTGTGGTTGGATATGGCTAATGCTTATGGGTCCATTCCACACAAACTGGTGGAGCTTACTCTTGAAAAATATCACGTTCCAGGTAAAATTAAAACGCTTATCCTGGATTACTATGAAAATTTTCAAATAAGGATCTCATCGGGACCAGTGAGATCGGACTGGCATAGACTAGAAAAAGGAATTATCACTGGCTGCACAATATCTGCTTCACTTTTCACCCTTGCATTAAACATGATCGTCAAATCTGCTGAAAAGGAAGGCCGTGGTCCTATTACCAAATCTGGAATAAGGCAACCCACAATAAGAGCTTATATGGAAGATTTAACAGTTACAGCGGCCTCTGTCACTGGATGTAGATGGTTAGCACGTGGCTTAGAGAAGCTTATTGCATGGGCCAGAATGAAATTAAAACCGACAAAATCAAGATCAGTCGTCGTAAAAAAAGGTCAATAAATTCCGTTTCCGAATCGCAGACCAAGACATTCCCACTCTGACAGAGAAACCAGTAAAAAGCTTAGGAAAAGTATTCCACCACACGTTAAAAGATACGACCTCCATTAATGAGACAATCAACAACCTAACAATATGGATTAAATAAGTTGATAAGTCTCGGCTCCCAGGTCGTTTTAAAACTTGGCTATACTAACACGCGGTTTTAACCAGGATTTTATGGCCATTAACGATTTATAGCGTGCCAATATCGGCGGTCGAGTCCCTAGAAAGGAAGATTAGTAGTTCTATTCGGAAATGTCTTGGCCTACCACGTTCACTAAGCAGCACAGCCCTATACGGGAAGACAAACCAAATACAACTGCCCGTTAGTGTGTTAGTCGAAGAATTTAAGGTCTCTCGCACAAGAGAAGTTCTGATGTACTACAATTCTAAAGACCCTAAAGTTGCCGACGCCGGGATATTAATACATACTGGCAAGAAATGGGATGCAGGAAGAGAATTACGGTTGGCTGAAGAGAGTCTAAAAATGAAAACAATTATAGGAACTGTTGCAGAAGGGACAATGGGACTAGGCTACATCCAGCGGAAACCTATGGACAAGACAAATAAGAAAGATTACCAAAAACTTCTCCAAAATGAAGTAAGAGCTAGTGTGGAGGAGGATAGAATCACAAAAATGGTGGGATTAAGCCAGCAAGGAGCATGGACCAGATGGGAGAACCTAACAAAACGGAAAATTACTTGGTCTGAGATATTATGGAATGAATTCACATATACAAAATTCCAGATCAATGCAGTTTATGATACACTACCAAGCCCTGTGAACCTCCATATTTGGGGAAAAAAAGAAACTCCTTCATGCAAGTTATGTTCAGGAAGAGCATCACTCCAACATATACTTAGTAGTTGTCCCAAGGCATTAAGTGATGGGAGATATCGCTGTCGCCATGATAAAGTTTTAAAGAAACTAACTGAAATATTCAACACAGCCATCCGGAGTTCAAAATTTAACCCAAAGAAAGAGAAAATTCAATTTGTAAGGGCGGGCGAAAAAAGACCAGCATGTAAGAGACCCACAAGATGTGTACTTTCCTCAGCCTCAGATTGGCAACTCATGGTAGACCTAGGATGCCGACTGAGGTTACCAGAACACATTCTAAGTACTTACGACCAGATATGGTCTTGTTTTCGAATTTAACAAAACAGATTATTCTGTGGGAACTAACAGTCCCCTGGGAAGAAAACATGGAAGTTACACACCAACACAAAATGAACAAATACCAAGAATTTGTTGATGAGTGTAGAAGACGAGGATGGCAAGCAATATGCTACCCAATCGAAATTGGTGTGAGGGGTTTCGCTGAGAAATCTTTAAATTTGAACTTCAATAAAATGGGAATTACAGGGTTAAAAAAGAGGAAAATGACTCAAACAATCCTAGATACAACTCTGGGGTCATCCAGGTGGATTTGGATATGCGGAGATAATAATACCTGGACGGGACAAAATAACGGTAGTGTCCGATAGACCAAAAACCATGGCGAGGAAATAAAATAACCTAGATTAATGTCACCAAATGCGACGATTTTTTTTAATCTATTCATTTATCTATTCATATCAATCATTTTTTTAATAATCCCAAATATTTCATTAATATCATTAGCTTTACTTTTGTATTTTGATCCAGTTTTTATCTATTCATTTATCTTTACAATCCCCGTAGTTTTTTTTTTTAAATCAGAAATATTACACTAATATCATTCGTTTTTAATTTTAGTTATTTACATATCTACCGTATTCGGTACGATTTTCGATTTTTTAATAGCATATTCCTTCATCCCTATGGAATGGTATCTTCCACATCGTAATTTATGTATTTATTTTAGTATATTTAATGAGTTTTTTTACTATCTAGTCATTCAGCTATTTTAACCATTCATCTTCACGAATAGCAATTTATTTTAATTTATATATTTCCGGATATTTACTGGAACCATGTACACATTATCATCACTGGACATTCATTTATTTGTGGACGACCTTATTCAAGAAATTTTTCCTCTTCTCCTGTGCAACCAAAACATTTTGCATTCCAATAACGTAGCAAATAAAGATGAGGATACAGGCCGGGGCCTGATCAACCTTGGCTGGGTCAACCTGGGGAGAAGGTATGATGTTTTTAAAGGACCGAAACCGACAATGAACCAGGGTAACATCACTGATGATGTGTCCTAACTGCATCTAAATGATGTATTTTTCAAATTCTTGTGTAAATCTGATTGATTTAATATTAAATCTGTTAATTTTCTAAAACTTCTATGTCACAGGTGTATATTACATTTTGGGAATACTTTTAGATCCAAGAGTTAACTTTTGTTTACATATGTGTCGATCACTTAAAAATGGCCGAAAAAAGTGAAAGATTAAAATCAAATATTTGAAAATTTTTAAATTCCAATCAATATAATTTCTGTTTGAAATACACCAGATTATTTTGCTTACAAGAAACTGTAGATCTGATTAATTTAGCTTTCAATTAAGACTAAAATAAGATTCAAATAGTTTTTTGTAAAAGAAAACTCAATGTAAAAGTTAATTATCGAAAATGAAGCGATGTACTATATGGATATATATCATGTGTTTGTGTGTGTGTGTGTGTATGTGTGTGTGTGCGTGTGTGTCTCTCCACATTTATTTGTACACCTATTTGTTTTTTGTTTGTTTGTTTGTTCGTGTGTAAAGTTGACCTAAAAATTAGTGACGTCTTTTGCATCAGAATAATCCAGCAAAAAAAAAAAAAAAAAAACAGAAACAAAAGCAATAAAATGTATTATTAATAGAAACAATGAAATAAAAAGGAATTCCAAAAAATGTTTTCTGATAAATCAGGCGTAAGAAATGTGTCATAGCAAAATAAATAAAAGTGAGTAAAAAATGAGATAAAGATGCTTGATTCTAAGTGAGCGAACGAGTAAACAATGGTAAGAAAGAAAACCGTAAACAAGAAAAAGAAAATAAATGAAGGAAAATCAGCTCTTCTTTTTCTTCTCTTCCTAACTGACAGCGATTGATTGACTGAAACAAAAAAAAAATACGGCGCCTAAAAATGTCATTATGAAAACAAGAAACAATTGAGCTTTTTTAATTTGATTTATTTTAATTTTCTTTTATTGACATTGTATATTTTAATCTCTGCCCCCCCCCCCCACTATTACACACACACATAAACACATGTACACGCGTGCACACACACACTCATAGTTTCTTTTTTTCGCGTCATTGTGACGATTACATTTGAATGTGACGACAGAATGAAAGACAGTTAGATGAACGAAGCATAAAAAGAAAAGAAATAAATCAAAGGCCTTGGCTGACGACAGTCCTTCTGTTTCATACAGAGACACACGAAGGGAAACACAACAGTATGCATGCGGATACAATCCAATAAACTGCTAAAAAAGAATGAATTATCAAGTCTGAAGAAAAACGGATGCGAGTTGTGCAGTTAATATCGACTCAGATCAAGGAATCGGTGTTCGAATTCCAGCTGAATTCACGGCAAATACCCTTGAGAAAATTATGGATCAATCACTTCTTCCTCCAGCTATGGGTTAAATAGTAACATGTAGTTCTATAGCCTTTCTTGGCAACTAGTTACAGCAGAAAGAAATGGAACCTACTGCGGGAAAACCTTCTACCGTGTGAGTCATGAATAGAAAAGGACATTAACACTCAAGTGTGTATCACGCATGGCACTTAATTGACTCACTGACGAACAGTTCATTTATTTAAAAAAGAAGTTATTGAAATGAAGATTTTAAACCTTTTAAAGACAAAACTTGTTCAAGTTTACTACCGTCTTACGCACAAACACACACACACACACGCATTCACTCTCTCCCTCACATACTTACACTCGCATACACCCTCAGTATATATATATATATATATATGTATAGTCATCCGCAGACAGATCTGTTTCGTTGTATCACAGCTCATCAGTACGGTTAGACTAACCCAGGATTGAAACCCGATGTTTTTTAAAAATGAGGTATTTTTTGCAACCTAGGTTTCAACCTTTCGATATCTTTAGGCAAGTTATAATTGATTTTCCATCTTTTGACAAACGTACAAACAGGGACATTTACGAATGCGTGACAGAAATTTTTAAAAATCCGAAAATTTTCAAAATTGGGGAGGAGTTACTTAAGGATCTTAAAATGCTTTCATCCAGGTTTGTATAAACCTAATATGTATTTATAGATGTGATTACATCTGGACATTATTTCTGATCTTTCAATCAATAAGTTTTTTTTTCTGGAAACAAAATAATGGCTAACTTTTTCTTTTGATACAATATTGGCCACTGTTGCATGGTTTAGCATGATATAAGACCCTGATATAATTTGGAGTATATTAAAATATACTCCAAATTATATCAGGGTCTTTTTGATTGTTCATTTTTAATTTCCAGACGTGGCTCGCCAGTTTTATACAATTTTTAAGGTTTTCCAATTTAAATGTAAGGTTGTGATTATTCCATCTGTTTTAAAGATTCCTTTGGTGGATCCTGAAGATGTTTTTATGTGTCTACCTGTTCCATGTACCTCTGCTTTGTAAATAAACCCTTCTAATTTACAAAGTTCTTTTAAGTGGGCATTTGTTTTTGTTCCTACAGTTACTTTCCTTATGAATTCTGTTGTTACACTTTATTATTTACGTTTCTAGCGTTTTGTTTTTCATGTAATTTTCTAAATTAGACCAAAACATTGTATACTAGTTTAAATGCCTTTTGGAAACTTGTATATCATACAAAAGAGTAAGTAAATGTGTTGACTTGACAACAGCAATATAATTTAAACGTCTTACACTTTATTTGTGAGATACAAGTTCTATTGCACAACATTGAAAGACACATTCGTATCCACCTTTACAATACTGAAAAATACTTGTTATTACCAATATACTACACGACAAAATAATAAATAGAAACTTTAAAATATCAAAGCCATCTATATCAAAGTCAATCAACTAGCACTGAACAAGATCTATTGCAAGCATTTTAGCTATGCTTTAAAATTCATTTGAGTTGACTAACATTTAACACCATGTTGCAATTTACTATTTCTGGTTAGCCATCTTGCATTAGAAACGCTTGTTTACAAAACATCATCATCAGAAACATTAATAAAAAAAAGTATAACAGTAACCGTTTACAAAAACATGTGCTTACAAAAATCAACATCACAACACTTACAATTACATTGTTTGTCTTAGCAATTTACCCCTGGAAGATATCCAAAGTACTTGGGTTAACAATACCTACGATATCCTGTACATACAGAGATAGAATAACTCTCGAAGAGAGTTCTTAATATATACGTATACGAATACATATAGAGCAAATATAAAATCCTTTATACAATAAAAACAGGAGCTGATGATGGTTCGCCTGAAATAGACCTAGACTTCCGATTTACCATGAAATAACGGGTCTGCCTTAATTTTTCGTATATTGTTAAATTTTAATGGTGCTAAGTGGCAAAATTTGTGTTTTTACCGTAGTTTACAGGTAGAAAAGCATTTTAGATGAGTAGTTTCTGGCGTAATGTCTATGACATCGAAATAGAGATAGAGCGTTAACATGATTAATGGGGAGAATTTTGTCACTTAACTGAGTGATGTTATGTATCATGCCGATTTCGAAGTTTCGTGAAGTCATTATTAAGATGCCTTCACTCTTCAGGGGTTTTGTTTTCTGTTGAGTGTTGAAGAGTGAAGATATCACAATAATGCATTTACGAATTTTCAGTTGGCATGACTGAAATAACACTGCTTAGCTGTGACAAAATTCTCCCACCCAACACACACACACACACACACACACACACACACACAAACACACACACATCAAGCCATATCCCTCCCACTACCAAAGAAGAAATTACTACTAAAATTCCGCTAGCTTAACCCTATAAAGACGAACAGAGAAAAAGTTAAAATTTTTAAATTTAAATACCATAATATACTCCTAAATAAAGGAAGGGCGATCATTAGTATGTGTCGTCATAGAAATAAGTATAAATTGCAATAATTATACTATTCTTCCAATTAGTCACAATAATGTTTTTAAAAATGCAGTTACTTTCCCACTACCTACTACTACTAACTCAAGGGTCAAGCTACATACCTCCCACTACCAAAAAAAAAAAAAAAATTACTACTATATTTCCGCTAGCTTAAACCTATAAAACCAATATCTCCCAAATCCTTCTTTTACGAGAGCAAACATTTTTTGTTTATATTGGGCTGAGAATACATGTCTTAAAATGACGTTGAAAATGGCTATTTCCCCTTATAAGATTGATTTGAATTTACACACACACACACACACACACAAATATATATATATATATATATCATTGAATAAAGCACTGGCCGTAAGCGCTCGGAACATTAAAAACTAACCCCAAAAAACGAAAAAAAAAGGTAGAATGCAGGAAAAATTTATAACAGATTGATTAAAACATCCTTATTAGCTGTAATCAATGAAAGATGCTTAAAGCAATATAACTCTCTCTCTTTCCCTCTCTGTCTGTCTGTCTGTCTGTCTGTCTCTCTCTCTCTCTCTATATATATATATATATATATACTCATTTATGCATTTACGCATCATTCATTCAGTAATGAATATGAACACTCTCGGCTACTGGCATGGGTTTATTTTGTGTAAAGAACACGCGAAAATCCACGTCTCCCCACCGAGCGCCCATAACTTAGACGTAGAATCTCCAACCGATGCTAATTGATTAATATTATAAACAAGAAACAAATAATTCACTTATATATGGATCTGTACTCGGAGTTTCTTCGTCAGATATTTTCGTGAATTAAATTTATCTATTTGCTGAATGTATTTTTTCTTTTAAATTTAATTATTTTTATTTTCATCGTAATGGAAGATTTTTTTTAAAAGTAAGCATGTAAATGAGGACAGATTGGCGCATACGATAACATTTTGTTCTTTATTTATACTATCATCACGCGTAAACATAGTTAAATGTGAAAGCAGTATCGATTTTTCTTTTACAATGATTTGATTAAATTTTAATATTACATTCACAAGAACTGATCCAGTTAGCTACACAAACTAGGTTGCTTCATGTGCAGTAAAAAACAACTGTCCAAACTCGAAGCTTACTTCAGTGATAGCATTTAAACTTATATGTGCACGCGCGTGTCTGCGTGCGTGT